>PVJI01003579.1:0-121279 GCA_004026765.1 Micronycteris hirsuta
CCCCAGAGGTAAAGACACTTGATTGTCCTCTACTCTTCTTCAGCTCAAGAATCAGCAGAAACTTTAAGTTTGGAGTTTTGTTAGTTATTTTTCCCAAGCACATAAACAGGACACTGACGAAGGTGATCCACAGTCCAGACTATTTTACCACCATGGGTTCAGGAAAGTGCTTTTCTCTGGGGTGGGGTGGGGAGTGGTGGGGGGTGAATGGAGGCAACTGTACTTGAACAACAATGTGAGAGAGAGAGAGACCCACACAGCTAACAATGGGGGGGAGAACATCACTCATTATGTTCATGCTTGACTTTTGCTCACATTTTCTTTTTGTTGTTTATAGGTTTTAATTTCAAATAAATATTTAAGACATAAAAAAGTCCATTAAAAACAACAGTGAGGGCAGTGTAATGAGAATGGTGCTTGGACAAGTGCGGAGTCAGAGCCTTGAGTCAGTGATTTTAGGGGGTCTGTTTGGAAATACTTGGAATCCTGAGCACACGGCCACTCTGAGCACTCACCCTGTGTGTTCTGGCCAAGGGCATATTAGCGTACGCTGCCTTCCGGCAGCCGACAGTGCAGCTGAGAGAAAAGCAAATCTGCCACTACTGCAAACATTTTATTGACAACTAAAGTATTTTAAAGTTTTGCTCTTAAAATGTCCCTTCGGAGCCAAATCTTGAAAAGCTCTACCCTTCTCAGTTCCCAGGGAGGGAGACTGAGGCATGGGGAGGTTAAATGAGTTGCTCAAGGTCACCCAGGAAGTCAGCAAGTTAACCAGAAATAGCACCCAGGACTCCTGCCCCTACACCACAGCTCCAACCACCGGACCATGTTTCCTGCTGCAGAGAAGCATTAGACCACAGCGGTTTGCCAGCAACATCAAATAGCATTTTGCCAGTGTAATTTACCTCTTTCGGAATTAAGTGATAATACCATTTTACCTTAATCTATCACCTTTTGTCCCAGAGGAGCCTAAAGTGCCAAGAGCTTTAGTTATGAGTTTTAGCAGCTTACATATAAATCACTTCACACACCATTAAAATGCAGCTGTCCTTGGAGCCAACGCCGCAGCTGTTAAACATAAGTATCCCAACGTGAAACATTTATTGAGCACCAACGATGTGCTAAATGTTAGAGAGGATGCAAAATTTGAATTTAGGGAGCTCATAGAAACTAAGAAATAGAGGAAAATTACTTAAAATGTTAATGACATATAAATAGAAATCAGTCTACTGCTGGAACATGCTTTAGTTTCTAGTGACTATAATCATCAAGGGGTGTGAAAAATTGCCTTTGGTTGTAAAAGGGGCTTTGACAATGTGAAAGCAGGAGTTTAGACCACAGATAATGCTGTTTCAGACTCATTCCAAGGTGTTCCACTCGTCTTTACCTGTTTCTTCACTTTCATGTCTTATTCCTCCTTGTGTTCCCCGGCACTTGCAATGACAATTTTTTTTTTTTTTTAACAGCAATGTACGGTTGCCTCTCACGTGGCCCCCACTGGGGACCTGGCCCACAACCCAGGCATGTGCCCTGACTGGGAATCGAATGGGCGACCCTTTGGTTCCCAGCCCGCGCTCAATCCACTGAGCTACACCAGCCAGGGCTACAATGACAAATTTTAAATAGCCAAGTCCAATACGTTTAATGTAGCCTGACCTGATTTTTTGATGAAGCTCCATTATGTAACTAGAAGCATTTCTTCCGGGGGTTGGTGGGGCGAGGGGCAGATCCAGAAGAGAAACAAAGGACACTTCAGAAGACAGTAAATAATGACCTGTTTAATGGAAAAATAATAATTGTATGATAAGTGACTGAAATGGAATTAATAAGTTTTTTTCACAACAGCTCCCACACCATGCGCTTTAAAATATTATGTGCCATAAGCTTCGTGCACTTACTAAATGTGTGATAGAAATTATGACTGAAATTCATCAGGATTATTTTTATCTGCTTTTTTCCACAACCACATAAAAAGTTAGGGGAAGTAAAGGAGAGTTCAAGGGAACAGAAAATTCCATATGAAGAAGTGAGTTTCTACTTCATCTGTCTATGGCTGAGAACATACTTTGGTTGCTCAGATGTTACTTTGTAGCACTTTGTGCAAAATGATTGCTCTGAAACAATGAACAAGCTGATCTGATCTTCAGAGAGGAAAAGACACAGAAACGCAATAAAGGAATCTACTTGATGTGCTGCAGACATGACCTGACAAAGTAGATCACTTTGTCTGAAACACAGGCCTTGGGAATCAGAGAGAGAAGCTCTTTCTTCCACCAGCACACTTTGTGATATCAAAACAGAACAAAAGCAAAACAAAGTCTGCTTTGCCTTGGTGGCTGTTAATTCTTGGATTCTAGATGGCTGACATTTCAGGAAGTTTTATATAGACAGCTAATAAAATCTCCCTGGAGGAGGGTAATGTGAAAGAGAAAAAGCCTAGGTATAAGAAGTAAAGTTTCATTGTTTTCAGGGTTCTGATGTATTGTGACTTAATATAAGGTGTACTCTGGATTAATAAATGGGTTTAAGTAATTTGGAAATATTTTTAATTACAATTTATTTTTCAGATCTTAGCCCTTTGATACATGCATAGGGTTAATATATATATATATACACATACACACACACACACACACACATACACACACATACAAGTATAAATATATTGGAGAAAACCTAAGCAAAAGTGAAAAGGTCTCAGGAATGTAGATTGGCAAGGTGTTCAATATGGTGCCACCTCCTGGTGCACCTGCTACGAAAGCTGAAGGGAGTCTTAGTTTGCAGTCGCTTATCTATTTACTTAGCATTGTCTACCCGGTCTCCAAGCTCATGCCAGACATAGAGGACTCCAGTAATGAACAACACATTGTTCCTGTTGCAAGGAGCTTAGCATTTAGTGGGAAAAAACAGGTGTAAAATAATATTATAAAATGACTGAATGAATTAATGAAATTGTCATTTAATATGATATATGCCAAAATAAAGTTGTATATATAAAGCGATACTTAAAAACAGAGGAAGAGGAAAGAAGAGATATAAAGGAAGATATCTATTTAAATTCTAAAGAATAAATAGAATTCCACCAGGAAAAAGAGGCTCAGGTGTGGAAGAGGCAGATTTTAGAAGCTGAGTATCCAAAAATTAGGGTGAAAATTCTTCCATTCTACTTGATGTAAGTCAGACTCCGTTATGTAGAGACCTCTGTAGTAACAGGATTTGGAAGCTTCTCTTTATGGAACAGTCGGAGTCTATGGAAATGCTGATTTTTCAAAGAGAAAAACAAAAGCATCTGAGTAATCTTTAGATATTCTCATGTGAAAAAGAGAGAATAGCTTGTCCTGTTTAGCTGCAAAGAACAGAATAAGGAGGAATGTTGGGGAGACATTAGAGCAAAGCAGACTTTGTGTTGAAACATGGATGGACTATACCTAGAACTGTTCTGGAATACATTGAGTTGTCACCGTGACTGAATGAATGATTGGCAGGGATCTTGCAGAGGAAATTCAACCCCCATGTAGGTGAACTAACTTATATCTATGATCCTTATCTCTCCTGGAGGTCTATAAAAAGTAATGTGAAAGCAGCCTGCATAGTGGTGAGCCTGGCTTGCTTTACAAATACACTGTTGTCTTAGTCAGCTAAGGCTGCTATAGCAAAATTACCATAGGCTGGGTGGCTTGTAAATAATTCATTTCTCACAGTTTTGGGAGCTGGAAGACTAAGATCAAGGTGTGGGCATGGTTGGGTTCTGGAGAGAATTCTCTTCTGGGTTGCTGAATTTTGACTTTTCTTGGGACCCTCACATGGTAGAGAGCAGAGAGAGGAAGAAATCTCTCTCATGACTCTTATAAGGACAAGAATCCCACTCATGAGGTCTCAACCCTCACGGCCTCATCTAATCCTATTACCTCTCAAAGGTCCCACTTCCTAACACTGGAGAATAAGTTTTCAACATATAAATTTGGGGCTACACATGCAGTCCATTGCAATTGTGTATGTTATCTTAGGTTTCTGATTTTCTGGTGAGGCCCGGGAGCTGAGGGCAATGGATCACAAATGCAAAGTTCCTCCACAGGATATTCTAAGAGGTGAACAAAAGCACCCCTGCAACCCTCAGGCTACCTCTGCCCTGTGGAAGGAAAAATAAGAAATTCCAGACCCAGAAAGGAGAGAATAATGAAAGGGAATGAATAGAAATAGAGTAGTGTGGCATTTTTTTTCCCTTTGTACAATGGAAGTGGGGAGAATATTTCTTCTAATTCCAAGCTAAGTGAGAGGGGACAGCAAGCCAGTCTCTGAAAAAGAAACTGAGGGAGGGAATCACAAGGAAATCACAAGGAAAGGATATTGATCTCCAGACTTACTATATTTTGGATGCCAAAGGTTGTATGCCACCTGCGATAGACTGAATGTCCACCCCCAAAATTCATATGCTTCAATCCTAATCCTTAGTATGATGATATTAGGAGATGGGGCCTTCAGGAGGTGTCTAGGTCACCAGAGTGGAGCCCTCATAAATGGGATTGGTGTCCTTATAAAAGAGACCTCAGAGAGGTCTTTGGTCAGGCCTGACCTGGAGAGACGCAGAACTTTCCACTACACGGAAGATGGAATTTTAATTTTCAGATTAAAGTAACTACTTAAATCTGTGAAAGGGTAGTGTCCTAATACCAGAATAGTTATGTCATCTGCCAAAGATATCCTCAACATGTGGAGAATGGGATTTAATATAATTCGTAAAAGGAAACAGGGGAAGGAAGAAAAAAACACTTTCCTGAATGCATCCCTTAAGTCCAACACATTTTTTAATAAACATATCCCATCATACCCTCTAGTCATTTCATTAACTCAAAACATCCCTTGTTAATTTATTCAGAATATTTCTTTTTTTCTTTTCTTAACATATTTTATTGATTATGCTATTATAGTTGTCCCATTTTCTCCCCTTTATTCCCCTCTGCTCTGCACACCCCCCCTGAATCGCCACCCCCCAAACGCCGTTTAGTTCATGCCTGTGGGTTGCACATATAAGTTCTTTGGCTTCTACATTTCCTATACTATTTATAACCTCCCCCTGACTATTTTCTGCCTACCATTTATGCTTCTTATTCCCTGTACCTTTTCATCCCCTCTCTCCCTTCCACTCCCCACTGATAACCCTCCATGTGATCTCCATTTCTGTGATTCTGTTCCTGTTCTAATTGTTTGCTTAGTTTGTTTTTTAGGTTTGGTTGTTAATAACTGTGAGTTTGTTGTCATTTTACTGTTCATATTTTTGAGCATCTTCTTTTTCTTAGGTAAGTCCGTTTAATATATAATAAGGGCTTGGTGATGATGAACTCCTTTAACTTGACCTTATCTGAGAAGCACTTTATCTGCCCTTCCATTCTAAATGATAGCTTTGCTGGATAGAGTAATCTTGGATGTAGGCCCTTGCCTTTCATGACTTCGAATACTTCTTTCCAGCCACTTCTTGCCTGTAAGGTTTCTTTTGGGAAATCAGCTGGTAGACTTATGGGAACTCCTTTGTGTGTAACTGTCTCCTTTCCTCTTGCTGCTTTTAAGATTCTCTCATTCTCTTTAATCTTGGCTAATGTAATTATGATTTGCCTTGGTATGTTCCTCCTTGGGTCCAACTTCTTTGGGACTCTGAGCTTCCTTAGACTTCCTGAAAGTCTATTTCCTTTGCCAGATTGGGGTAGTTCTCCTTCATTATGTTTTCAAGTAAGTTTTCAATTTCTTGCTCTTCCTTTTCTCCTTCTGAAACCCCATAATTTGGATGTTGGAACATTTAAAGATGTCCTAGAGGTTCCCAAGACTCTCCTCATTTTTTTGAATTCTTGTTTCTTCATTCTGTTCTGGTTAAATGTTTCTTTCTTCCTTCCGCTCCAAACTGTTTATTTGAGTCCTGGTTTCCTTCCCATCACTATTGGTTCCCTGTAGATTTTTCTTTATTTCACATAATGCAACCTTCATTGCTGCCTGGGTCTTTTTTATGCTGTTGAAGTACCCAATGAGTTCCTGGAGCATCCTGATAACCAGTGTTTTGAACTGTGTGTCTGATAGTTCGGCTATCTTTTTGTCGCTTAGTTGTATTTTTCCAGGAGCTTTGCACTGTTCTTTCATTTGGGCCTTTTTTTTTTTTTTTTTTTTTTTTTTTTTTTTTTTTTTTTTTTTTTTTTTTTTTTTTTTTTTTTTTTTTTTTTTTTTTTTTTTTTTTTTTTTTTTTTTTTTTTTTTTTTTTTTTTTTTTTTTGTCTTGGCACACCTGTTACGTATATGGGGCAGAGCCTTAGGTATTCACCTTCTGCAGGGCAACATGTGTTGTATTGTGACACTGTATGTGGGGGAGGGGTCCAAGAAGGAACAGTACCGCTTGCTCTGCTCTCTGATGGTTTTCAGTCACTTCCCCCACTACCCACAAGCAAATTGGGCCCTTCTGGTGCTGATTCCTGGGTGGGTGGGTTTGTGTACATTCTAGGACCCTGAGGGTCTCTCCAATGATCTCTCCTGTGAGGCTGAGAGTTCCTCCTGCTGCTGCCTCAACTCCTGTGGGTGTTTTCAGTCAGAGGTTTGAGGCTTTATTTCCCTGCGCTAGAACCCTGGGTTGTGCAGTCTGTCTCAGTCCCCATTTGTTGCTCCCAGTTTATGTGCATGCGAATGCCAGTCACCCTGTCTGGCAGCTGCCGCCTGGCCATGAGTCCTCTCCACCCCTCTGCCCATCTCTACTCCTCCTACTGGTCTGGATGAATGTTCCTTCTTTAACTCCTTGGTTGTCGGACTACCACACAGTTTGATTTTCTGTCATGTCTGGTTGTTTTTTGTTTTTAAATTTGTTGTTGTCCTTCTTTTGGTTTTGCGAGGAGGCACAGTATATCTATGTATGCCTCCATCTTGGCTAGAAGTCCCAGAATATTTCTATAACCTTCAGTATTGTCCACCATATTTTATAGCAAACTTTAAGTTCACTCTAAATTAGAGTGTATAGTATATTAAAAGAAATGCATTAATGCTTGCATGTAAAACTTCTTTATAAATGAAGATACTATGTAGCAATTGGGAAATCAGGTTTGGGGGAGAGGAATGAGAGAGAACAAATAAAGCATGGTAATTAAGTTTTTGCTCTGATCTAACTTCACTCTCCTTGCAATGAAATCATCAGGATGAACCCCCATACTTGGAAACCTTGACTGGTGATAGTGGTTATTGCGAGCATGCTCCCTGCATACAGGGTAAAGGTTGTCTAATCACAGGAGGAGCTAATACAATTTTATGCTATAATCCTGTATTACAATGGGATGACTTGGTAATATATAGCCCATTCAGGAGTGTATCCTAGAAGGTTTTTATTGAGTATCACAAAATCCACACTGTGCATATAATTTAGAATCTGTCAAAGCAGATGAGAACATATTAGGCTTACTGTTATAGGGAACAGTTTCAATCAGCATCCCCACTCCAGCCCATTATTAGTGGCCTCCTATGGCACTGTGCAGAGAATGCTTCTCTAATCACATCTGGGTGCAGCAGGCATACCGTGAGCAATTAGCAACATGTGCCATGAACATGGAGAAAGAAGTGGCAAGTGGGCTACTTATTTGTTATCTCTGAATTAAAGTCTATTTTCCTTTCACTATAGCAACTGATACTGAGGTAAAGTAGGCTGTCACCCTGGGTGGGTGTCTAAGTTGGTTGTGGCATTGTCCCATACACCAAAACAAGTTTGTAGGTTCAATTCCCATTCAGAGCACACACCTAGCTTGCCGGTTAGCCCCCATTAGGGCACTTAGGGAGGCAACCAATTCATGTTTCTCTCTCACCTCTCTCTCATTCTCTGTCTCCTGAAATCAATGAATATATCCTCAGGTGAGGATTAAAAAAAAAGAGCAAGCTGTCAATTTGTCAATCCCTGTGGAAATGGAGAGAAAACTATGGTTTGCCTACAGACAAGAAGCATCAAGTCATTCCACAATATCCACAATGGCATGGTACTTTTGATCTCAGTTGCTTGTCTGACTATTAACCCAATATCTGCAGCATGTCTTTAGAAGGGGACGTGAGGCATAGACTGGGAAAAAATCAGCAACTGAAGACCTAGGCATTGCAAGTTCATGGGTCCACAGGGTGCACAGACAACTGCTCAAGGAGCCACCACTCACCCCAGCTCTCTTGGGAGTTAGATGGACACACACACATTTATCAACTCTTATTATTCACAGTAGTTATGTTTGATAAAGTCACTATGAACACTGAGTTAATAAATACTAAATAATTGCTCCTGGGGAAATACAGGGTTGGGTTCTTGGGAGCCTCTGATCACATTTTCATCAACTGATCAATAGATAAATTTACGGTATGTGTGTGTTTCTGTTTAAGTACATCTCATTTAATATATACTGTGATTCATTAACATTGAGCTCACGCTCAGCAGCACTATAACTCGTACCTAAATGAAGCTTTTCTAACATATTTTCTCCATAAGCCACATCACAGCCTCTTGCACTTAGAAACACTAGACAGCACTTTTTCGCTATGCTTGGGGTCATTGAAAACAATGAAACCACCAACAAAAAGTAATATGCAGTGATAAGACCGTGAACAGGAGCATACTTGTTTACATAGGAGAGCAGAACATACACATCGGGGAACTCAAATATTTGGGGGACTTTCTGCATGTCCACAAATGATTATGAAGGCATCATGAGTATTGATTTTGAAGTTACAAATAAATTTTAGCAAATAAGTGAATTTGAAAATACAAAATCTGCAAATAATGAAAATAAGCTGTGTGCATGTGTATGTATCTGTAAATACGAGAATATTAGGACTTTTCAATTAGAAATGAAGTTGCAACATTTAATTGACTTCATGAGCTTACACTTAATTAAAGAATTAGAACTAGCACAATAAAATATTTGCACAAATATAAGCTAAATATATAAGAAGACTATACCTGGTCACTGAAACACTAATAAAATATTGGAAGATAAGACTTTGGAAGCCTCAAAGCAGATACATTTTTTAAAAAGTGGGAATTTTCCTGAGTTTTTGAGTTGCATGGCATTTGTGTAAAGGGTGTAGCAGATAAGGTCCTTGCAAAGGTCCAGAGGGAACAAGGGGCTGGATGCCTTGAGGGTCCCCTATAGTGCTCCATGACCCACGGACTTGGCAAAGAACAGAGCAAAGAGGACCCCACACAGCAGCGGGCCTGAGGCCATCATTGCGTGGTCGGAAATACCCACCAGTCTGACCTTCATACACTGACTGTAGGCTCAGGCTCCTACAGAATAATGGCTAGGCCTTTTTCGTGTGCGTGTATTTAGCTAAATTAAGCACAGGGCACTCTGCACAGAGGGCACTTGATAAATTTAATTCTTGGTTATGCCTTTCTCTCCGGCCTCATACAAAAGAAGTGAATGATTATCGTTTTTTTCCCCCTTTCCCTACAGTCTCACAGTGTGGGAGCAGAGTGTTCCTTCTCATTGCCATTCCCTCTCCCCAGGATAAAGCAGAGGAAATGACTGGAGCCATAACAAATATTAGCCCAGGTCCATTACTGAGCAGTCCCAAGGGAGCGGAGACTAAATAAATCTTCTGTGTGCCTTTTAGAGACTAAATAAATTTTCTGTGTGATATAGTCAGGGGCAGTGTCCGTGAGAACTTTATTTCCGAATGCTTTCTGAGAAGGGGACCGTGATTAAACTCTGTGCCACTGTTCAAAATGAGGAGCTTCGACACTCAGGACTAATGTCACATGGGAGTATCACTGTCATATCTGCCACCTGTTTAAATACCCTTTATGGAATGCACAGTGTTATTTTTATTTTTTATAGAAATAATTACTGATTTTATTAAGATAATACATACATAATCGTTATAAAATCGTATTGTACTAAAAAGCTTACAACCAAAAAAACAGTGTTCATCCTTCTTCACTCTTTAGTCCTGCTTCTGGGAGGCAACCAGTTTCAGTCCTTGCTTTAAATGTACTGTTTTAAACCATATAAATGTTGTATATATGCTTCTGTTGCTACAAAAGTTTACAAAAAGAGAGTAAGCAGATGGCTGTTGCTGGGGCAAAGTGGCAGATTCAGGCAATCCTGGTGAGCAGAGGTCAGCATCATTTTTTTGTTTAAGTCCAAATAAGAAATACTTTAGGCTTTGCCTGAGAGTAGTCTCTTTCCAATTACTCAACTCTGCCTTGAAAAAACAGTCAGAGATAATATGTAAATGAGTGAGCATGGCTATGTTCCAATAAACTTTATTTATGGGCATGAATATTTGAATTTTACATATTTTTGGCATTATAAAATACTGTTTTTCTTTTGATTTGTTTTCAACTGGTCAAACACATATCCACCATTGTTAACTTGCAGGATGTACAAAATTGATTTGACACAAGGGTTGTACTTTACTGACCTCTGTTTTAAGGAAAAAGAGGGTCAATACATTTCAGAGGCTCAGAAAGAGACCCCTGGGGCAGACTAGTGGTGTAATCCTGGATGCTGGTGAGGGCAGTTCTCAGTCTCAAAGAGGCTTAAGTACCGCCCCGAAGGTGTTCACAAGCTTCAGCAGCTTTGGCAGCCTGTAAAGACATCCCAAAGCCACACCAAAGTGATTGCTCTATGAACCAAACAGCTAATGCTGCCTTTAAACCAGAACTACTTAGGCTTCATTCTGGCCTGCCAGTCCAACCTCATTTTTAATTAAATTATTTTCTTTGGCCTTTGACAGGGTTTCCTCTTTGAAACTGTCTTTCAGAAGGAGCGCTCCCCTATGGGAAGTTGGTTCTGGGTTCTTGGCTATCTGATCATCATTGGAGTAAAGGTCTAAAGCACAGAGACAGATTTCCGTGATAACAACAAAGACAATTACCTGCAAACAAGGGTGGCTTTTGAGTATGGCTTTCCATAGAATAAAAAATGAGATTTCATTTTACGAAGATAAACTCTGTGAAACACTCTATCTAACCCCAAGTGCTACAGATCTTTTTCTTCAAGATATGTGAGGGAGCTGGGTTTGGGCCTCATGTAAGAACAGTGAGTCTCCCTATCATCACTCAAGTAACTAACGCGTTTTAAGGCCCTGATGTGCACCAGGAATTTCACGTACAACATTTGATTCCTACTTGGCAAGACACGTGACCCTGATCACCATTACAATGACTGCTCTGAAGATGACTGAAATGAGACGCCTAAGTGCTGAGTGACTTATTCAAGCTAGCACGAGACAGAAACCCATGTCTGCCTGGCCCCATTACAGTACGCTGACTTCCTGTAGATTTATCATATGAAAACATCAGTAAGTTATACCATTTTCTGAGGGTTTGGGGACTTAAGGTTTCTAGAATGCAGCTAAAAACCAAAGGGCAAGTTTAGAAGGCCTCTAAGCAGCCCCAATGAATGTCAATGTCCAGGAATTCAATATTTTGCATTTTCCTTAAAGAAAAGTCCATCAGCCATCACTTGGAGACCACCTACATTTATGAGAAACATCATTTTAATCAGTTTGGTTATCAGGTTTTCCAATTCCATACAGCACCTTACAAAAGAATTGAGGGTGATCTGGGAGAACAGCTTATTTGATAGCTTAACAACTGGAAAATGAAACGGAAAATAATTACAACATAGGGATGCAAAACATATAGTCGTCTGGGACCATTTAGTGTGGTAGCTGTACTCTCTTTTATATTGTGGTACAGTAGTTAATTTTCAAAATTAAAATGAATCATCAAGAAATGCTTAAATTTTCCTCATCATGTTCTGCTTATAAAAGCAAGAAAGTTTGTGAAACATTTTAGGATTTTTTTAAAATCAAAACTAGTTTAAAATGTTGAAGAAAGTTTTAGAACTTAAAAGGATACATATTAGTTATAGACAAACCTTATTCTACCGCCTACCAATACCAGGTATTCTTTGCATGTGAACAAGTCCAAGCCGGGAGACCTTAGTAATTATCTCAACAAGTGTCCAGGGCACCTATAGAGCTGTTTGTAAGAACTGGACGAAATAACACCTCACCAAAGGATTAATCCTTAGAGGTACCAGAGGAAGATATAAAATCAGGAACCAGGAAACGGTTAAAGTTCAATTTCCAGGAAAGTCATCAATCATTCCTCAAAGCTGAAGAGTTGAGGCAAGAGAAAAATACACCAGACAATGCCAGGGATGGGGGTGGGGGGTCCAAAACACACAAGTGGTTAATAAAAATTAGATTTTTCAGATGAAAAACCATTTTTGCCTTACAGGAAAGCCAGAATGATGCCTCATCTTGGTCATGAACTTCACAGGTCCTCTGGTCTGCTCTAGCCAGTCTGCTGCAGGCAACCCAGGCAACACTTCCCTCTACTCCAGCTCTTTGTTTTGCAGATTCCTGGTTTAAATCCTTCCTTCCACCTTCTTATCTCAAAGTTAACATATCCTTGACATTTAACGCATACTACCTGGTACTGTAGGGTTTTTGTTGTTGTTGTTGTTGTTGTTATTTTTTGTTGTTGTTTTTTTACTATTTTCATTCAAATGCATGGCTTTTCTTCTTTAAAGATTGTTAGCCCCTTGGGGAAAGAACTCTTCCTTATAAAGTGTGTGCTCTCCTAAGAAACGGCATGTGGGGCTGTATGTAAAGGTATTCCCTAAATGCAATGATATAGACTAAAATGGTACAGTAAGAAGTCCATGTTTATAGGGATTGGCACTAAGGAAAAGAAGCATACATTTGAGTACTAAGGAAGCATTAAATTTGACTACACCATACTGTTTTGTTTTTTAACCAAACCTTAGTGAGATCAATGCTTATAAATTATTTGAAAATCCTTGGGTAAATGAGATTTTATGAATGTAGAATACAAAGAAATATTTGCATTAGAAAAAAAAGAATCAAGAAGTAAGAATTTACTAATAGTCTGAATAATATAAAGAATTATAGTTTTATTTTTAAAGTAAAATAACTAAAAGTATAAAAAGTATTTTTTATTAGAAACTATAGTAAAATGATTTGCTTATATGGAAATAATTATTAGTGAGTTTCAGACTTGAGGTCAAGATTTATTCTTTAAGCCCTGGCTGGTGTGGCTCAGTGGTTGAGTGCTGACCTTCAAATCAAAGGGTCGTGAGTTGAATTCCCAGTCAGGGTACATGCCTGGGTTGCAGGCCAGATCCCCAGTACAGTAGGGGGCACACAAGAGGCAACCACACATTGATGTTTCTCTCTCTCTCTTCCTCTCCCCCTTCACCTCTCTAAAAATTAAAATAAGTAAAATATTAAAAAAAATGATTTCTTCTTTAAGCATTTGACATACTTCAGTAGACTTCAGCCAAAAATAGTAAATTAAAAACTGTAGATTTTTCTATGTAAAAAGAAAGAATTTGTCAAACAAGATGAGGCATAGTTCAATCTCTTTCTATATTAGCTAAAATCCCTCAATCTTAAGTAATGATTTATTTTTTTTGATGTAAACATGTCTAAGAAATAGAAGAAATAGTTCCATTTAGAGAACCTGGTTACATGTGTACTTTTAGCTGTGGCCTGTAACTAACCAGTTTTGTAGAGGACCTATTGTTCCAGGAATTTGGGAATTTATTCCTTTAGCTATGGGAAGCTGCAAATGCTTTCTTAAAGCAATAAAATAATATGATCATGTTCACTTTTTGATGAGATCATTCCAGTTGAAATATATAAAATGCATATCTCTATGCTCACCTAAAAATGAGATTTTTAAATATATAATTTCCATGTTCTTTTTTATCAGAAATAAGAAAAGTATTTTTGAAATGGAAATCTGTCTCTAAGATGAAAAGCCTTAGTGATTGTTGAACTACACCAAAGGGCAATTTGACATTTCCCCAGTAGTTTTTGGACTAAGTCAAACCTTTTGAACTTTTAAAGGTGATAGAAAGAAAATGACTCCAGCTAACAGTTTCAAAATCTGCCTGGCTTCTGGCATGTTTGACAGAATTATTTTAACCCTAACCCTGTCAGACGTCTCTTTCAACAAAGTATTTCTTTACAATCACACCTGTCCTTATAAACTCTTTGTAAGCCGTATACATATCAAAAATATTTTTTGACCTTGACTTCAATTTGGGAAACATTTCATGCTGTAATCCACTTTAAGTAGAGCCTGTGAGAAAGGAAGCTGTTGCATAATTTCTGGCTCATGCTTCATAAATTACTTAAACTACCCCTTTCCTAGGAATGAAAAAACTGTGTCCATTAAAGTTTCTCAGAGACTACATTAGCAATCCATTTCTGGCTATGTATTTTCTTCCTGTTTATAAAGGTCTTTTTAATGCTCCTTTTGCTATGAATGTTCCTCCAGTCCTAGAACCCATAAAAATTATTAAATCAGAGGATAAGAGTTCATTAAAATGAGATTAATCCCATGCAAATATTACTGAGGATAAAGGTAATAGAGCATCTTTTGTTGGGCCCTTCCTCATGAAAAAGATGTGAGTGAACATCAGCAGATGGTATGATTATCAAATAATTAAGAGAATAAAAACCTATGAACATCCCTACACTGATTACAGACATGGTGCGTGCTTTTCACATGCTTTTGTGTGTGTATTGCTTATTTGGTTTGTTCCTAGTATCAGGAATAATGTATTGTTAGAATGACTTTTGAGCCATATTGCACCAAAATTATGGTTACCAAAGTATCTAGATGAACTCTTATTAATAGTTGTTATTATTATATAGAGAAGCAGAAGCTCCAGAATGTGCCCACGGACTCCCTGTATCTCCAGAAGCATATTTGTAAAGTTTTGCAAAGAGGGATCTTGACAGAGTTATGAACCTTCTGGCACATCTCTATCCCAAGGGCAGGGAATGAAAACTACACCAAGAACATCATTTAGTCACAGATGACAGAATAATGACATCTCAGCCTATAGATTTCTTCTGCGTCACTAACTTTAACTGAAAGAATTGTCTTTTGCCAAAAGTGTGGTAGATGATACAGCTATTATGTACTTTAGCTCTAACTCTATCATAGCTGTTATAGCAATTTCCTCTGTATTTTCAATTTTTTCATTAAATAGAAAAACTAGATGTTAACATTAAAAAACAAAGTTCAGCTAAGTAAATTTTAAAGATTTTATTGGTTTTATTTAATGACTCATGAATTGGACAGTAACCCACCTAGAAGATAGAAAGGAGCTCTGTGTTACTATACAAAATGAAAAACTTTTAAAGGTAGAAGGGAGCAGAAACCAGGAAAGTATACTAGGCAAAAACGCAGATTGGTCATTACAAGGTCATTTGCCTTTAGACGACGTTAGGCAGGTGACCTAACTAGTGTTGGTCAGGCAATTCATGAGTGGTTGTTTAAGATTCCATTTATGAGAGAGCAAAACTGTCATTAAGTCTTGGTTTTTAACTCTACAAATAAAAAGAATGCTCCAGTAGGAGAGAAGAATGGGCTATGTGAATATTTGAAATAACGTGTACAAAACTCTTTAATAGAGACATGTACAATTCACATTGGTAGCACAGAGGAGGAAAGACTAACTCTCTTTACATTGAGGGAGGGTATCGGAATTAGAGGATGGAGTTGAGAAAGTTCTTTGAGATGAGTAGAAATTTCCCAAACAGACAGCTGAGTAGAGTGATGTGAACAAGAAAGGGAAGGCGTGAATCAGGAAGTTCAAGAGCTCCCAGGGAAAAGTAGAGGGCCTATGGAAAAGTAGAGGAATTTGGGGATTTATGCTCTTAGCAATGGGAAGCCGCAAGTGCTTTCTTAAAGCAATAAAATAGTATGATCATGTTCACTTTTTGATGAGATCACTCCAGTTGAAATATATAAAATGGACTAAGTCACATTAATTAAAGATAAAATTAGTGGTTTGCAGAGTCTTGTTATGACAGAAACCTGAACTAATGAGGTGGAAGATGGTGAAAGAGACTAATTTGAAAGACTGTCAGGAGGAAAGATGGACACATAACAATGATATTAAGTGAGATGGATTCGTTTGTGTCTTTGACACATTACCTAGGCTCATTACTCATCCCTAAGGATACAACTAGCTGCAGGACAGACAGACAGAACATTAAACAAACGTTTACAGCGGGGCGGAAGGGCTATGATGTGGCAATAGGAGTTCCTACGACAGCAGAGCACAGGGTCTCCAAACCTGTACAGGAGATTAAGGAACGTTTTCCCGGGGAAATAAAATCTAAAGCCAAAGAAGAGAAGGGGTGAGAAAGGGTGGAGGGGAGATTTGCAGGAAGAGAGAAGAGTATTTGAAGGGCCTTGAGGTGAGAAGTGGTGTAATAAGAGAAACCTAAAAATAATGTGTGGAGAGATGAGAAGAGGCCAGAACACGGAAGATCCTGAGGCAACATGAAGGAGTTCTACGCTCCTCTGAAGGGTATTGTTGAGCCACTTTAATCACAGGAATAACATGTATATTTGCGTTTTAAGAGAATCACCCTGGATAAGATATAGAGAAGTCATAGCCAGTAGAGGCCAGCCCTGGTTTGTTCTTTGTCACAGTATTCTTCGCACTTTATTCAGCATATGTGTTTAAAGGATTTTCTTTCTACTAAATGACATAAATCATTAAGACAGAGAAAACATCTTTCTTGTACATTACTGTATTCCTACACAGATATCACTATTTGTTTACTGAAATAATAAACATGTGAATAAGTAAGTGGATGAAGAACAATTAGGATACTAGTCCATTCCACAAAGGTAATATAGGGGCCCTTGGAAAGACTAATGTAGTGGCCATAAATATAATTGGACAGATTCAAGAGATATTTAGAAGTAAAATTGACAGGTCACTGAAAATGATGGGAGTAAAGTCACAAGCAGCCAGAATTTCTAGTTTCCTGTCTTACAAAACTAAGATGATAGTGATGTCTTTGTCAACTGTCTCCACTTAGCCATCTAACTTATTTCCCATAATGCTCCAGCACTCAGCTTCATGCTTTTCTCCATTTCATTCACAAATTATTCTTTAGACTCCCCTGCACAATTAACTACCATCTTCAGATTGTAATATAGTTCCCTTGAGCTCCTTAAAATCAGATTTAAATCTACACTTTCCAAAAGTCTGAGCAAAGAAATAAAGTTATTAAAAAATAAGAAAAAGTTTATAAGCTAGTGGTAAGAAAATGTAGCTGACATTCAAATTTAAAATAAAAAGAAATTGAGTGGCCATCAACATTAAAAATCATTACTGAACACTCTGGCTAGAACTTCCAATACCCTGTTGAACAGAAATGGTGAAAGCAGACATCCTTGTCTTGTTCCTGGTCTTAGTGGGAAAGCCTTTAGTTTTTGCCAATTGATGTTGGCCATAGGCCCCTCACATATGGCCTTCATTATGTTGACAAGTGCTCCCTCTACTCCCACTTTACTGAGTGTTTTTATCATAAATGGGTGCTATACCTTATCAAATACTTTTTTCTGCATCCATTGATGTGATCATGTGATTTTTGTCTTTCCTTTTGTTTACGGGATGTATTATGTTTATTGATTTGCAAATATTGTGTCGTCCTTGCATCCCAGGGTGAATTCCACTTGGTCATGGTGAATGATCTTTTTAACATATTGCTGGATGCAGTTTGCCAATATTCTGTTGAGTATTTTAGCATCTATGTTCATCAGCGATATTGGCCCATAGTTTTCTCTCTTTGTTTTATCTTTATCTGGTTTTAGGATTAGGATCATGTTGGCTTCATAAAAAGAGTTTGTGAGTCTTCCCTCTTCTTGGATTTTTTGGAGTAGTTTGAGAAGGATAGGGGTTAGCTCTTCCTTAAATGTTTTCTAAAATTCTCCTGTGAAACCATCCTGTGCAGGGCTTTTGTATGCTGGGAGTCTTTTGATTACTGCTTCAATTTCACCAGCTGTTATCAAAAAAACCTGTGCACCTCAATGTTTACAGCACATAATTTATAATAGCTAAGTGCTGAAAGCAACCTGAGTGCCCATCAGTAAATGAGATGATAAAAAAACTGTGGTACATTTACACAATGGAATACTACCCAGCAGAAAGAAAGAAGGAGCCCCTACCTTTCACGACACATGGATGGGTCTGGAGAGCATTATGCTAATTGAAAAAAGCCAGGCAGTGAAAGAGAAATACTGTAGGATCTCACCTATAAGTGGAACCTAATCAACAAAACAAACAGGCACAATATAACCAGAGACAGTGAAATAAAGAACAAACTGACAGTAACCAGAGGGGAGAAGCGAGGGGGATAGTGGGGGAAAGAAGCAGAAGGGTCATCAAGGAACATGTATAAAAGACATATGGACAAAGCCAGAGGCGGTAGGATGGAGGGTGGGAGGTGGGGATGGGCGGGGAGGCGGGGGTATTGGTACAGGGAAAATGGAGGCAACCGTACTTGAACAGCAACAACAAAAAAGAACAATTCCCTAAATAGAGGCAATATTTTAGAGCATATTTCTTTAAAATAAAGAGCAGCTTCTGGCTTTTTCATCTCTCTTAAAAAAATCATTATTGAAGATAAATTATATGTAAGACCCTGGGTAGGGATAATTAAGAATTGCACTGTTTTAAAGATAAGACATTTGTGTCCCATAATGCATAGGTGTATAAAGGATATAAAGCAATATATGATAAGTGCCAAATGAGATGTACAGAGAATGTCTACCCGCCCTCAATTGGCGAATATATTACTTTGTAGTGAGACAAAGGACAAGATAAAGAAAGGACCTGGGAAGTTCCAGATGTTCTAAATTTCTTCTCAATAAGACTTTGAATCCCTGTTCATGACTACATCAATCCCTTTTGTTGGTTTTCCATCAGAAGAATCTGATGGAAATGTTCAAGGTTTTTGCTCCAAACTAGAGCTAGCAATGCTCCTGAGCAGACGTGGCTAATACCCAACAGCTGGATGTATTTGGATTGATATTCAAAGATATTTGTGGTGCCCAATGTGAGAAGCACTGATATTCATGCGAATCATCAAATGAACAAATTAGTTCTTTAATTTACCCAGTCCTCAGAATCTCAGCACCCTCCTATCCTCTTGGCCAAAAAAAAAAAAAAAAAAAAAGGTGTTATCTGAAGAAGTAAGATAACAATCAGAACATGCCATTATTGTACACATGGAAACTAGTCCATTCACATTAATATTTCTCTGTCAGTTTGCTATGTCCGTCTTAGTTAAAATATCAGAATAGCAAGCGGTTTTCTTCCTGGCTCCTGGGGAAATAAAATGCAGCAGAATTCTAATACTTTTAACGTGATCTACCCACTTTAGACAGTCTAAGGTGTCATGGGAGAAATGAAAGAGAGAGATAAAATCGTTGCCAAAACAAAATTACATAAGGATAGGTGATGTAGTAGCTAAAAATGGGAATACACAGAAAAGAAATAACCATGGGTACTTGTCTGCATATCTCTTTTCTACATGAAACTTGTGCGTGTGTGTGTGTGTGTGTGTTTTGCTAGTGTGCTTGATGTTATTTTTTAGTGTTAATGAGAAATAGCCAGCAGCCTTTTCTTCTTGCTAGATATTCTCCAAACAGCAAATTAAATACATATAATAGAAAGAAAGAGAATTAAATGTGCCTTTTATAGGAGCAGAAAATTCTATAAAGGGGAGGGAAGAGAGGGTAATAAAAATGAACAAATCAGAAATTAACTAACATGAAATTAATGTGGAACTGAGAAAGGAGAATACAAATAACTAATTTTGGAGAAATTAAAATAAGTGAAACAATAAAAATTCAAGCAATGTAGGAATTCAACAGAGAAAAATGAGTGTGGACGTGAGAGCTCTGACATTCAGATGTCTTGGTATATTTTACCGTTACTTCTCATGACAAGAATTTTATGGAGTTAAAATGAGTGAAGAACCTTAGTCAGACCAACTTTTGTTTATTAAAAGGTTTTTCAGGTAATCTTCCATAAGAGACTGCCAAGTAAATCCTGTTACAATTAGGAAATGTATGGAGGTCTCCTAGCCTTACAGCCCCCTGGAAGGCGGGTCTGCAGAGCAGGATGTGGTAAGTAGAGCAGTAGGACATGCTTACTGGAGAAGCATGGGAGAAGCGTGGGATAAGGGAGTGGTTGATGACGTTTCGAAAGGAACATTGAACTTAAACAACAACGGAGTTAACACATTAACACAAAACTGCCTTTGCATGTCTAAGTAAATAGAGAAAAATCAGCAAATAGCTTAAGCTAGGTTCCTTTAAAGGCAATTAAGCATGGAATTAACATTGAACCTGTCAGAAAAATAGTTTATTTTTACATCAAAGCTCTGTTTGAGGAAGCATGTTGCAGAAGGGTAGAAGTATGATAGAAAGGAACAAACCTGGGTTTGGATCCCAGCGCTTTCCTGACTCATTCACTGTGTGACTTCTGAGGGGTAACTTACCTAAGCCTTCGTTTCCTTTTTTACAGAATGCAAACTGTAATGTCTAATTATGCAAGGGCGTTTTAACACATGAATACAAATGTGTTCATTCAATAAACACTTTTGTAGTGCTGATGGAACAGTATGGGCCAACTACTGTCACAAATAAGTATTGGTGGTTCAGGAATTGAGAAGCAGAGATGATCTCTGACTTCATGAAACATTCCAGTAGACAATAGAATAAATACATGAATGCTCCACAAACTGCAGATAGTATTTGTTTCGTAAAGGAGTAAGAATTACACTCAGAGTAACAGGAAAGAAAATCCCCTATATGCATCCCATAAACTATCACCTTCATGTTGAGTGGTCTTTGTTAAATGGAAATCAAATGTGCATGATTTGATGTAAACTGTACTCTTTTGACACATGTACAAACAAGTTTGACAGAGTAAGAAATCTAGGTGACAGAAGAGGTAGATGGATGAGGAAAATGTGCCTGGTCTCATATGTATGGATGTGGCATCTGTAAAAACTCATCCCAGCCACCCATTACATATTCAACAAGATTTCCACAATTGAAGTAGCAAATACACGTTGTGTTACTGCTCCCCTGCAGACCCAATGTGAGTACCCAGAGAGTTTTCAGCATAATAAAACAGAACTGAATATCTCGCTGGGCTGGTGAATAGGTTGCATTATTTAGCTCATTGTAGTAGGAGAAAATTG
Source organism: Micronycteris hirsuta (assembly GCA_004026765.1). NCBI lineage: Eukaryota > Metazoa > Chordata > Mammalia > Chiroptera > Phyllostomidae > Micronycteris > Micronycteris hirsuta. Next base: position 21,066 of record PVJI01003579.1, read on the forward strand.
ACTTATTCAAAAGGATCTCACGGTCCTTGCTTCTCAGAGTTGCTAAGACTAGGGAAAATTTCTTTTCTCACTGCACAACTACCAGAGCTGCCAAAAGCAAAGACCTTGAAATTGAAGGGAGCCTTCCTATAGTTTTCAAAAGTCTCTGGCATTTAACCCCAGCTTCTAGGGATGCTGTTTTGTCGACAGGTAATACCCCACACTAATTACTTCACTCAGAAGAAGAGCCTTTCAGAAAGCCCGTGTAAATGCTGCAAAGCCTTCCTTTTTCCCTCTGCAAGATTCTGCTTAGGTTGTTATGATTACAGTGACAGCTCTGTTGCGCTGGCCTCCAGCTCCAGAGGCCATCTTTCAGCTGGGGCATTAGAGGAGCTCCAAAGGAAGCATTCTCAATGCCGAAGAAATTAAAAATACTATTAGTCTAGAAATCTCCTAGACAGAAGCAGCCCTTTCTCTTTGCAGGATCCAGCAAGAGCCCAAGAGGAATTTCTCACTGAGATTCCAAGAGCATTACTGAATTTCTATGATATTGTGAAGAGCTGCAGTGAAGAAAATTTAGGAACGGTTCCCTATAGAAATGAAATAATGAGGTGGAGTGGAGTCAAGGAGGCAAGGAGAAGGGAGAGTGTTCTTTACAGGGATGCACTTCTTTGATAATTGAACAACTCCCTTCTCTGATATTTGTTAAAAAGAAGCTATGTGATAACCAGAGATATGCCTACATTCAGTTCAGTAAAAAATATACCAAAAACAAAACTGGAGTCAATTCTGTCTTTTTAGAATTATAGGAATTTTGGTGTGGTTTTTTTGTTTGTTTTTTCTTATTTTGCCTTTGATATTTTCTATTTTTCTAAATGGTGATGTAAAAATTGGGTCAATAAATAAAACTATTTTAAAATAAAATTAACTGGTAGGCCTTATAATTCTGTATGTTCCATGGCCATAAATAAGGCTTTCTCCTCTGTGAGCCTTATGATGTAATTCTTTACAATTTACCCACTAACTTCACATTAAACTCAGGACCTCATTATCTCTCTATATGAGTGAGACAGGATGCATATCACAGGAATCATTAAACTAGGATAATAAAAGGGAAGTGATTTATTTAGTAGTAGAATAGGGGCTATGTCTTGGAACACAAAACCAAGAAAAGCAATGGACTTGAACAGGGTTTGGAATCACTAACTGAATCCAAAATTATTCTCTCAAATTTCTCTGGGATTGCTGGTCTTCCCTCTGTGCCTCTTTCTTCATATGCTACATTCATTCTTTCTTTTTAAATTAAATTTATTGGGGTGACATTGTTTAATAAAATTATATAGGTTTCAAGTGTATATATCTATGGTACATGATCTGTATATTCCATCATGATAGAAGGCTTTGCAGCATCTACCCAAGGTCTTTACCTCTGCCATTATTTCCCCTCCTTTCCAAAGATGATCCACCCAAAGTCAGATCATCTTTCCTCACGATATATTTGGCTCCCTTCACTCTTTCTGCAAAGAAGGTACTCCTCGTTTTTTGATCGCATACTGGAAAATTGACATCCTCTTCCAATTGATTCTCTTATGCCTCATACTAGACCCAGGGGATAAATAGAGAGGCTGTAGTGACTTGAGTTCAAGCACTCTGTTCATCATAGTTGGATTTTTTTTTCTGTGACAGTAAATTTTGCTCAGAGGTCTTCAATGGTCACAAGCAAATGTTAAAAATCTCATTAGGTTCTGCTGCTCCATGACATGCCATCTCTACAAAGCAGACAGTAAAATTTAGCCAATGCTTTTGGGCTTCTATGACTGAACAAAAACTTGAACTAAGACTTTACCCATTTCTAATGTTCTGGAGCTAAGGAGCCTAATAGACTCAGCTTTCTATTCTCCAAAATGGCCATTTACAATTTTTCCTTGTGCTCTTTTCTTAAAATGACTAACACATCCTTATATATCATTTAAAAAGGTATACAGTCTGATGAGAATGACTTCGAATTCTCATGTCCAACCTTCCATCTATGCTCTATATTTGCAGTGTCTAGTACAGTAGCCACGAGTCTTGTGTGGCTATTGACACTTAATATATGTCTAATCCAAATTGGCATGTGCTATAAGTATAAAATGTACATCAAATTTCAGACTTAGTATGATAAAAAGAATAAAAAATCACAATAACTTTATATTAATGTGAGTTGAAATAATAAATAATAGTTTAACCCCATAATTTAATATATGGGGTTAAATAAATATATCATTTAAATTAATTTTAGTTATTTCTTCTTATTACTTTGATGTGGCTATAGAAAATTCTAACTTACATATGTGACTCATAATTCCTATTAAACGGTACTGCCCCAGATCCTATCCCTTCTTCCCTACCCAGGGTCTTTACCTCTGCCATTACTTCCCCTCCTTTCCAATATCAGATTCCTCCTCACTTCTGGATCATTGTCACTGGCATACATATTTACTGTTTTTCTTTTTTAAAAATAAGAATCCTCTTTGATTTTTCTCCTCATTTCTTCATAACTCTTTAGCACAGAATTCCTCAAAAGACTTTTTGTCTATAATCTCTGTCCCCTTTTCTCTCCCAAAAAACACTCAAGTTGGGTTCTTGATTCAGGTCATGATGGCATCCACCCTACCAATATTACAGTTGGTCCAATCTTGTCTTCTCAATAATACTGACATGGTTAATCACTCAGTCCATGAAATACATTTTCCCTTAGTTTTCTCCGACTACAATACAATCCTCAGTGTCCTTTGCTGGCTTCTCTTTTTCTTCCTGACTAAAAATACGTTAGTGAGCAAGTGCACAATTTTAGACACCCTTATATAAATTCACTCACCTAAACTTCACTCACTCGTCTAGTCTTATTTTTGGCTTTCACTATTCTCTATATGCTGATAACTCCAAAATTTATTTCTGTACTCAAAATTCATACATGAGCTCCAAACCCATAAATCCACTTGGATTGCTAATAGGCATCCTAAGCCTTGCATGACTAAATCCTGTTCTTGATATTCATTCCTCAAATCTGCTCTTCTGTCGTCCTTTTCTATCTTAGTTATGGCATGATATCTATTCAGATGCTTAGACCACAGACCTAAAGGTTATTAGTCACTTTCTTCTACTTTATCCCTGCATCCAATGTCGCATCCATATCAAGTTAATTCAGCATGAGATGCTCACAAGAAAAACATGGAATCACCTAGTAAAATTGGGGTCCTCCATCACCTCCCACTTCTCCCTCACCCTGCTGTTTGATGAACTGTGTAGTTTGGTCACAGATGTGCAAGAGAATAGAGAATTCAATAGCTACAATTCTATATAACATTAAACTCATTTCTTGCTCTCAAATTTATAAATTTCAGAATTTAAGACAGCTTACAGGCAGACAGAGCTTTCCATAAAAGGTTTCCATATTTGCAAAGCTATATATACCTTTATCCTCTAGGCTGGCAAGCAGCCTTTCCTAAACACCCAGTCTTGGTGTGTGCCAAGAAAATACAGGAGAGAGTCTATTGTGTTTCACCATCTGTAAGAAAGACCATCCCATGCTTCAAATAAAGGAATTTTTATTTAATGTCCCACATTTCTTTTCAGGGGTTTATTACTTATAAACCCACTTCCTGAAAAATTTCTGTCAAGTTACCACTTGATAGCAAGGCACATAAACTCAATTTAAGCAAATCAGAATATGTATCAGAAGAATACCAGAAATCTAGCTAAGCCCCCCAAAGGGTAAAATCAGTTGGGAATAAAAATTACTTTATTCAAGTTTCTATTTTTTTCTGCAAGCTTGTGATAGCCTTCTTTCTTTTTGAATAATGACTTTCTTGTTTCCAATTCTTTTTTTTTCTTTTTTTCTTTTTTTTAATTAAGTTTTTTGTTTAATTACAGTTATTTGCAGCCTCTCCCCTCCCCCCTTCCCCTCCCGCCCCACCCCGCCGACCTCCCTCCTCCCCCTTAGTTCTGTCCATGTGTCCTCTACAGTGATTCCTGAAAACTCTTCTCCCCATTGTCCCCTCCCCCCTCTCCCCTGTCTATTGCAATAGCTTGTTTCCAATTCTTGAATTAACATAACAGAAACTAGCTACATCGGTCTCCTGTTTTTTATCATCTTGTGATTTAAGTGCCAGAAAAAAACAAAACAATGCTGAGTTAAAATTTCACTATCCTGGAAAAGGGAAATCTATTGTTCTAGCTTCCATCATTACTCTGTCTCTGATCCTATGGCTACATTATGGGGTCACCTGGCCCACCGCCTTCTTAGCATTAGTTCTGGGTATAAACTTTCTAAATAAAGGGAAAATACAGGATCTTTAAGAAGGAGGCAAAGAGATGATGAAAAATAAGATGTTTTGCAGGCCTGGTGTAATAATACCAGACATGGGGGAAAGTCTAACTGCAGTTGACTGCTGATTGCTTCCCTGGAACACTCCACGTATCAGGGACCATGCATGTCTACTTCCCAGTTCAATATCCAGTGCTGAGTACTGTAAACTATGTAAGGAAACCCCAATAAATGTGGGTTTCATAAATGAGTAAGTGAATTAATAGTAATTTGTAACATAGAAGATGATGCAGAAATAACTATAAAATAGAAAAGTATAAGCCAAAAGTGAAGTAGAGGAATTATGGAACTCTGTCTTAAAGAATGAATAAAAAATTAATAGATATTGAGGTATGAAAGGAGAATCTTACAGAGATAATATAGAAAGAAAATTTTCAAAGTATAAAAAAAATCATTGCACTCTTAAATAAGCAAGGCTTTACTCATTAAGGAATAAGGAGCCGTTGTGGGAGCTAAGGTAATTTATACTATTACAATCTCTCTCTCTCTCTCTCTCTCTTTATTTAATCTTTATTGTAGTTTTTCTTTAACCCTTATTTTCTCTCCCATTATATTCTCTCCCCTCCAGAAATCACCACACCATTGTCCCTGTCCATGAGTCCTTTTTCCTTTTTGCTCAATCCCTCCACCTCCTCACCTCCCCACCACCACTGGCTGTCATCCTGTTCTCCATCTATGTGTCTGTCCCCATTTTCCCTGATTGTTAGATTCTACATATGAGTGAAATTACATGGTATTTGTCCTTCTCTGATTGGTTTATTGCACTTAGCATAATGTTCTCTAGATCTATCCATACTCCTGCAAAAAGTAAAACTTTCTTCTTTTTTATGGCCAAGTAGTGTTCCATTGTATAAACACCCCATAGTTGTTTTATCCACTCATCTATTGATGAACACTGGGCAGCTTCCATATCTCGGTGATTGTAAATAATACTGCAATGAACATAGAATGCTTATGTTCTTTTGAATTAGTGTTCCTTCAGATATATTCGCAGCAGTGGGATTGCTGATATGAAACTATACTCTAAGGCCATAGTAATCAAAACGGCATGGTACTGGCATAAAAACAGACACATAGACCAATGGAACAGAATAGAGAGCCCACAAATAAACCCACACTTTTATAGTCAGTCAATATTTGATGGAGAAAGCAAGCACTTAGAGTGGGCTAAAGATAGTTTATTCAATAAATGGTGTTAGAAAAATTGGACAGATATATGCAGAAAAATGAAACTAGATCACCTTCTTACAACACACAAAAGAATAAATTCAAAATGGATCAAAGATTTAAATGTTAAACCCAAAACCATAAAAATTGTAGAAGAAAACATAGGCAGCAAAATCTCAGACATCGTTTTTAGTAATATTTTATCAGATATATCTCCCCAGACAAGGTAAACAAAAGAAAAAATAAAAAAACTAAAAAGTTTTTGAACAGCAAAGGAAATAATCAACAAAATAAAAAGACAATCCACAGAATGGGAGCACATCCTCACTGGTACATCTGATAAGGGGTTAATATCCAAAATTTATAAAGAACTTACAAAACTCAAAACCAAAAAAACAATTAAAAAATGGGCAAAGGACCTGAATAGACACTTCTCCAAAGAGGACATACAGATAGCCAATAGACATATGAAAAGATGCTTAATGTCACTAATCACCAGATAATTGCAAATTAAAACCACAATGAGATATCATCTCACACCTGTCAGAATGGCTATCATCAATAAATCAACAAACAACAAGTGCTGGTGAGGAAGTGGAGAAAGGGGAACCCTTCTGCACTGTTAGTGGGAATGCAGACTGGTGCAGCCACTGTGGAAAGCAGTATGGAGATATCTCAAAAAATTAAAAGTGTATCTGTCTTTTAATAGTATTACAATCAAATAATTGTTCTCTAAGACTCAGCTCTGCAATCTGCTAAGAATATCATTACAATGATGATTATAGAGCTGTAGGAAATAAGCAAGATACCCAATTGAGATGTGGAAGATGCTAATGACAAATTTCACATTATTGAGGGTAACTTTTATTTTTTAAAAGATTTTATTTATTTATTTCCAGAGAGAGGGGATGGGAGGGAGAGAGGGAGAGAAACATCAATGTGTGGTTGCCTCTTGCATGCCCCCTACTGGGGACCTGGCCTGCAACCCAAGCATGTGCCCTGACTGGGAATCGAACCAGCAACCCTTTGGTTTGCAGGATGGCACTAAACCCACTGAGCCACATCAGGCAGAGCTGATGGTAATTTTTCTTTCAAATACGTTTCATCTGTACAGCTTTCAACTTTTATCCACACAATGCTTTCATATTTTTCTCTTTTCACTCTAAGCATAAGATCACTAATGGAAAACATATACCCTACACAATAGGAGTAGTGGTGCATCATTGTTATTTACACAGCAGAGATGTTTACAACCATGTTTATAATTGGACAGCAGAGAGGAGCTCAGAGATAAGCTGGAGGCTTTCTGGGGTGTTTATACATATCACAGAGGAAGGTAAAATGAACAGCTCATTGTTTGCTCCTCAAACAAAAGAAACCATGATAAACCAAAGCGTAGAGCTGTGCCTGCCTCTTAAAAAGGTGACTCAGATATTTTTAAATCTGTTTAATATACCAGTAATGTTGTTTGGTTTGAAAGGCATATTAAAATAAAGTGGATGCCCTTGATTCCTCTATTTACAGTAGTGAATCTATTTAGATTTTGAATAACACAGTTTTTTTCAATTCAAATCTCTAAAGCTGGGCTTTATTATTTATAATTGTTAAACACCTTGTATCTAATGTATTTTCTGAAAAAAATTCACTTCTATTTTTCAATTTTACCTTTACAATCAGTCATTACAGAATGTAAGTTTGGCAAAAGTATGTTGTTTCACAACACATCAAGCATGATAGAAACTAGTTTAAAAACACACTCCCTCTGTGGAAACAGCCATGTAATCAGAAAACCCCTGGAGAATTTAATGAGAATTAAACTAGAAGTTAGCAAGGGTGTTCTGTGGGTGCCTAACGTACACTGGGAGGGGCTTGACCAGTGAAGGAGGTAAAAAGCAGCCTTATTCTTTGATGATAAGAAATAAGAAAGCAGGCAGAGGACCGGATAGGCTCCTAGGCCAGTGGAGCAGAGAGAGCTCTGTGCCGATACTGTCCATCTGACCAATGACCAATATATACATTCAAGCACATGGTAACTCCAGGACTAGAACTCATAGTTCCTCTATTTTGGTACACTTACCTTCCACTATCTTACACCATATCCCTGTACAAAGGGATTGTGTGATAACATAAAAAATTAGAATACTGAAATTATCTGATGATTGTTGTTCATAGAGTTCATTAAAATCTGAACCGAAAACGAAAACTCATGGCCCCTTTAGCACTTGATATCAGGTTTATTAATGTTTAAGCACTATATGTGGATTATCTCATTTAATTTCACAAAAATGCTAAGAAGTTTAAACTATTGTCTTCATTATATAAATGATAACATTGAAGCAAAGGTGGGTTAAGGAACTTCCCCAAGATTGTACAGCTAGGAAGCAGCAGGGCTAGTATTTAAATTCAGGCAGTTTAACTTAAGTATCTGTGTACTTTTATAGTACATTATACTAACTATCAGACCATCTAACATTACTACGTAGCTTTGTGAAGTGAGTAAACAAGAGCTGATTTTTTAATGATATGTCATTTGTGCTTTTTCTATGTATTCTTATACTGTCAGATAATAATGCATGTGTGTTCATGTTTGAAAAGAGTTGCTGGAGCAAAAATCCTGAAATAAAAGAAGACCACATGTAGAAAGGGCTCCCTACACAGCTGTGAAATAGACCCCAAAGGAGCAACATTGAGACCAAACTCAGTGAAACTGTTGGACTTTAAAATAAGTAAAGTAGTTCTATAAATATACAGGAAAAGATTCAAATTACTGATAAGGAAAAGAAAAGTAGATTTCTACTAGTGTTCTCAACAAAAAAAATTAGGTAAAGAAAATATGAGTAAAACATCAATAAACAAAAGAAATTATAGTAAAAGCATAGGGTATCTAATTATACACTTAAAATTTTTTTTATAAAAATATCAGTGGCATTATTTTCTAGAGATATACAACTCTGAAATAATAGCCCAAGAAAAAAATGGTAAGAAAACTAAAAAAAATGAGTAATGTGGTGGAGAGAGGCTAGTTCTATTGGATTTTAAAATGTTTTTCAGACAAGCCTTATTTATTATTAAAGTATATAGAATTTGATGTATGATGAGGTGGTGATATGTTCAAAGTGAATTAAATAGGTTCTCTTCAAAATTTATGTCCACGTGGAAGCTCAGAATAAAATCTTATTTAAAAATAGGTCTTTACAGATGTAAATAGTTAAGGATACTCAGATGAAATCAATTATTTTGATTTGGGATGGGACCTAAATCTCATGACTAATATCCCATAAGAGGAGGAGGGGACATAGAGACATACAGAGAAGGAAGACTTGTAAAAACAGGGCCAGAAATTAGAGTTAAGAGGCCACAAAGCAAGAAATATCTAGAGTTCCCAGGAACTGGAAGTGGCAAGGAAAGGTTCTCCTTTCAAGCCTTCGGAGAGAACAAGGCTTTGCTGATACCATAATATTGGGCTTCTGGCCTCCAGAACTGTGAAAGAATAAAATTCTGTTGTTTTAAACCACTAAGCTATGTTGATAATGGCATTGTAGTTATATCAGAAAATATTCACGTGTTCTAAAATTGCAAAAAAATGTTAAGTTGGATAAATTGACAAGATATTTAGGATTTGCTTTAAAATAGTTTAGCAAAGGAAAAAATAAAAAAATAGTTTTAAACAATGGAGAAAATCTTGATAATCATTTAAACTGGACAATGGATCCATTGTACTATTTTCTCTACACCTTGTAAAGTTTAATAGATTTTTAAAATAAAAAAAATTAGAAGAAATTATTGAATATTTAGCAAACCTCCTTAAAGCTGAGGGTAATATTCTAAGTTTAGAAGCAATAAAAGTAGTCACAAATTAAAAGATCAACTGATTTGACTGAATAAAAATGTAAAACTTACTTAGGTTTTTAAAAGTATCCCTCCAAAAATAGACTAAGTACCTGAAAAACAATCTATGGAGAGTCAAAGTATTTATTATTTAAAAGCAATATAGTTGAGGAAAACCCTGAAATTCCAGTTCGAAAATATAAAAATACTGCAGTTAACCAAAGAAAAATTCAGTTTAGTTAATTTTAAGACTCTATTGTAAGAAAATAATATATAATATAGAAAAGGACACATACGTCAAAATATTTATTATATGTACTTTACAATACCCTGGAAGGAAAGAAGGAAGGAAAGCTGGAAGGGGCAGCAGGGAGGGAGGCAGGGGAATCCACCACCCGACACAAAAGTAGAAAATAGGTTATAGCCTATTTTCTCGCATGAAAAACTATGTAGTCATTACCAATGATAGTTATATAAATAATGCAAAAATAAGTATATCAATTATTGTTTCAATAAATTTTTATACCACATAATACGTATCCAAAAATGTCCTAGGCATTGAGAGTGTGATAATGAATAATAACGCTATTCTTGCCCTGGTGGATCTTATCATCTAGTGGAGAAGGCCTGTAACTAAACAACCCCATAAATAAATGCAAATACTATAAATCTGGAATATTAATGGAGGAGAAGTTCACGTGCTATAAAAGCTTATGAAAGGAATTTGACCAAAAAAGAAAATAAGAACTTACATGATCAAATAAAGTTTATCTTAAGTTCTGAAGGATAATGTGTTAACTTGATGTAAATGGGTAGAATATTTCAGCAGAGAATCATGTGCAAAGGTCCTATGGCCTAAACAAGTGGGGTAAATGTGAAGAGCTCAAAGACGGTCAAACTATGGACTGAACTGTATCCTCTCCAAATTCAAACATTGAAGCCCCAGTTCCCAGCGTGACCGTATTCAGATATAGAGGCTTTAGGTGGTAATCACAGTTTAATGAGGTCATAAACATGGGGATCTAATCCAATAGGACTTGTGTCCTAATAAGAAAAGACACCAGATAGTATATTCTTTCAATTTCTCTCTCTTCCCCTCCATATGACTACACAGAAAAAAGGTAGCTATTTTTTATACGAGGAAGAGAGCTCGTGCCAGAAACCGAACCCTACTGAGGAGGAGGACAAATAAGAGATCTGGGCGTGCTGACAAGGCAAGGGCCCCTACCTCTGCCGGCCTGTGTCCCGTGTCCCAAAGTCCCTTCACCTGCAGCAGTCCCAAAGTGACAGCGTTCCAGCCAGTTACCGTAAGTCTCCAGAGTAGCTCACCGAAAGTGCAGGGGAGTAAAAACGTGATTTTCTCCTACCTTTCTAAGTTCTGGTGGGGCTAATAATCAAATTAACATGAGACAGAATAATCACTTTACACATAGGGATTTCATAAGAATGTAAGACCCAAGGACACATTAAGCAGTTAAGGCTCATTTGCCATCTTTAGCTAAGGAGTAGGGGGTAGAGTTTGATTTGGGACTTCAAAGAGCAGGAAGACCATTTATATGTAGATAGAAAGCAAATATTTGGTAAACAAGTATTTGATGGGCCATCTTTAACAATGGGACAGAAAGAGGGCTTTGATCAAATGACCCTGGCTAGGTTCCACCCGGTCTAGCACACACTAGTTCATATTAAACAGTAGTTATTGATGATATCTCACTTCCTGGACCAGACTCTCTACCTAAATAATTTTAGACTCTTGGGGGAAGGTGAAACATTCTTTCTGAGTCTTCGTTTCTTGAAAATGACCAACTGAAAATAATCAATATCCAAAAAAGCTTATTTTGGAGTGTCAAACTCTGCTTCCACTCACTATCAGAACTTGATCTTGCACTTTTCTGTCTCCAGAGCTCAGAGAAATTAATTTTTGTTGTTTACTCCATGCAGTGTGTGGTATTTCATTATGGCGCCCCACACAGACTGATACAAACAGAGTGACTAAAGTTAAGAGAAAAGGATAGAATTTAGTCTAAGATGAGGCTGGAGAAGCAGGTAAGAGACTCTCTGCAGAAGATGTGACTTTATATCAAGATCAATACAAACTTTTGAAAGGTTTTCAGAATGATGATATGATTAGATTCACATTTTTAAGAAGAACATTGTAACTTCAGAATGGAGGTAGACCCAAATGTAGACCTGTTCGGAAGATGTTATTAAAGTTCAGGAAAGAGAAGTCAGTAGCTTGGATTAGGAGGGTGGTAGAAAACAGAGAAATGACCAGACACAGATGATATTTAGGAGGTAAAACATGCAGGACTTAGTAATGAATTGGATTTTTGATATAATATTAAATGAAAGAATCAAAAGCAAAGTTATAAATTCATTAAGATACAGCTAAAACTGAGAAAAGCAGAGAGTGGAAATATATAAATTTTAGATAACATCATTTTTTCTACTTTCCAAGATAATAAAAATATGGTCCTCTTATGCATCTCCATTTTAAATAAAAATAATATTTTCCTGTAACAGCCATTACCGTCTATGTAATGGGGAAAGGAAAGTGGGAGAAGGGCCTCTTCCCAAGTGATTCTTAGTGTCCCTGCCTACAGGTTGGCCTGCTGGTTTTATAGGCCAAGGTTAGGACTCGAAGCCTTTCTGGTGTGAGTTGGTGAGTGAGTGATATGGCAACATTGGCCTCCAGGTATAATATACCACTGAACTGTGCAGAGTTCCTCACATCTGGACTGGGGAGACCCTGAGGGTCCAGCTCTGGGAGTTTGTCCTGAAGGCCTGCAGGGCTTCGCGCCGGGCAGTATGCCCTGGGTCATTGGTGGCTCTCAGGCTCCGAAGGGGAGAAGGGCTTTAGCTTTGTTTCAAACTGACAGAGCGTTTTAGCAGTTCATATATTTGTTCTCAAAAAAAAATTTTTTTTTAATGTAAACCAATGGGTATGCTTTCACTAACAATGTTTCTTGCAAAAGCATGAAAAGGCAAGAATGCCCAAGATGGTCGTGTTTGTGCACAGCAGGATGGAGCCCAGTCTCCCTGCTGGGGCCTTCTCTTTGTGGCGCCCTGTGCAGGGCCCAGGGGCAGACACCCTCCACTTCCTCTCACTGAAGCGCCAAGGGTTTGAACTATAATTGGCTAATCAGAGCCCGCATTTTGTCCTGGTATCATTCATGCTTGAGCAGCCACCTGCGGTTTTTGTTTTGTCGGGGTCACTCCCCAAGAGTAATTGAAATGTAACTACAGGTTTTGCGAAGATTCTCTGTAAAATCAACACAGCTGTGAGAGGCCTGGCAGTAGGAATCGTCTAGGACATTAATGGGCCACGGAGAGTCTACAGTAAGAGGAGAGAGTTCAGTACAAGAAGATCCACACCCACGCACAGCTGAAACCACTACCAACAAGGCTTCCCTGGTTAATTTTCATGAGAGAGATTTTTTAACAGGCATGTAGGCAATTATGCCTTTTTTACCTGAGGCAAGTTTTCTAAACCCTTTAAGTCTTTGAATCATTTATCACCTAAAAAAGAGGGTCCTAACAGTACTTCCTCTTAAACGTCTTATGAGGTACAAAGAGATAAGGCCTGCATAGTCCTTGGAACAGTGCCTGCTGTGTGCTAAGTGCTCAGACTGGTAGTACTAGTAGCAGCAGTAAGAGCAGGAGTAGTAATAGTAATGATGGTGCGGTTAGTTGTTGTTACTCCTCTCTGCATTTAGATTTTTTTTTAAATTTTAATTACTGTTTACAGTGAATATTATTTTGTATTAGTTTCAGTGTACAGCATAGTGTTTATACAGCTGTATACTTTACAAAGTGGTTCCTCAGTATTTCAAGTATCCACCTGACACTGTACAGAGTTATTACAATATTATTGATTATATTTCCTATGCTATACTTTACATCTCTGGGACTATCTTTGTGACTACCAATTTTTACTTCTTAATCTCTTTACTTTTTTAACCAGTTCCCCAAGTCACCTCTCTTCTGGCACTCACCAGTCTCTTCTCTGTATATTTTCTTTGTTCATTTATTTTGCTCTTTAGATTCTACATGTAAGTAAATCATATGGTATTTGTCTTTCTCTGCCTGACTTATTTCACTTAGCACAATACCCTCTGGGTCAATCCAAGCTGCCACAAATGGTAAGATTTCACTCTTTTTATGGCTGAGTAATATTCCACTGTTTCTATGTACCACCACTTTTTTACCCATTCATCTATTGATGGGCACTTGAGTTGCTTCCATACCTTGGCTATCGTAAATAACACTGCAATAAATAAAGGGTGCACATATTCTTTCAAATTAGTGTTTCAGATTTCTTCAGATAAATTTCCAGAAGTGAAATTACTGGGTCATAAGGCAGTACCATTTTTAATTTTTTGAGGAACACCCGTCTTATATTCCACAATGGCTGCATCAATCTGCATTCCCACCAACAGTGCACACGGGTTCTCTTTTCTCCACATCCTCGCCAGCACTTGCTGTTTGTTGATTTATTAGTGATAGCCATTCTGACAGGTGTGAGGTGATATATCATTGTGGTTTTAATTTGCATTTCTCTGATGATTAGTGATTGTTAGCATATTTTTATATGTCTATTGACCATCTGTATGTTCTTTTTAGAGAAGTCTTCATTCAAATCCTTTGCCCATTTATTAATTGCATTGTTTATTTTTATGGTGTTGAGTTTTGTAAGTTCTTTATAAACTTTGTATATTAACCCCTTATGGGATGTATTATTTATGAATATCTTCTCCCTTGTCTTTTCATTTTGTTGATGATTTCTTTTGCTGTGAAAAAACTTTTTAGTTTGATGTAGTCTCATTTGTTTATTTTTTCTTTTGTTTCCCTTGCCCAAGGAGATATGTCAGAAAAAATATTGCTAAGATAAATGTCAGAGATTTTACTGCCTATGTTACATTCTAGGAGCTTTATGGTTTTGAATCCTACACTTAAGTCTTTAATCCATTTTGAGTTTATTCTTTTATATGGTGTGAGAAGGTGGTGTAGTTTCTTTATATATATATACCTGTCCAGTTTTCCCAAGACCATTTATTGAATAGACTATCTTTAATCCATTGTATGTTCTTGCTTCCTTTGTCATGTATTAATTGATCATATAGGTGTGGATTTATTTCTGGGCTCTTTATTCTGTTCCATTGATGTATGTGTCTCTTTTTTATGTCTGTACCCTGATGCTTTGATTACTATAGCCTTGTAGTATAGTTTGATGTCAGATAGTGTGACACCTTCAGCTTTGTTTCCTTTCTCAAGATAGCTGAGATATTCAGGGTTGTTTGTGGTTACATATAAATTTTTAAATTATTTGTTCTAATTCTGTGAAATATGCCATTGGTATTTTAATAGATATTGCACTGAGTCTATAGATTACTTTGGGAAGTATGGACATTTTACTGATGTTAATTCTTCCTATTCATGAGCACAATACATGCTTCCACTTATTTGTATCTTCTCTAATTACTTTCCACAGGGCCTTATGATTTCCTGAGTACAGATCTTTTTTTTTCTTCAGCCTAGGCATGTGCCCTGACTGGGAATTGAACAAGCGACCTTTTGGTTCACAGGCTGGCAGTCAAACCACTGAGCCACACCAGCTGGGGTCAGGTTTTAATTGTTAAGAGTTTTTAACTGATCTAGATGTTTCTCCCACACACTTGTGCGTTGATGTTTCTTTCCCTCACTTTCTCCTTCTATTCCCCTCTCTCTAGAAATGAATAAATAAAATCTTTTTTAAAAATATTTTATTGATTATGCAATCACAGTTGTCCCATTTCCCTCTTTATTCCCCTTTTCCCTGTACACCCCCTCTCACCCAAATACCCCCTTTTAGTTCACGTCCATGGGTCATACATCTAAGTTCTTTGGCTTCTACATTTCCTATACTATTCTTAACTGCCCCCTGTCTATTTGTTACCCACCATTTATGCTACTTATTCTCCGTACCTTTTCCCCTCTCTCCCCACACCATTCCCCCGCTGATAACCCTCCATATGATCTTCATTTCTGTGATTCTGTTCCTGTTTTAGTTGTTTGCTTAGTTTGTTTTTGTTTTTTTTTTAGGTTCAGCTGTTAATAGCTATGAGTTTGTTGTCATTTTACTGTTCATATTTTTTATCTTCTTTTTCTTAGATAAGTCTCTTTAACATTTCATATAAGTGCTGGGAGATGATGAACTCCTTGAACTTGACCTTATCTGCGAAGCACTTTATCTGCCCTTTTATTATAAATTATAGCTTTGCTGGATAGAGTAATCTTGGATGTAGGTCTTTGCCTTTCATGACTTTGAATACTTCTTTCCAGCCCCTTCTTGCCTATAAGGTTTCTTTTGAGAAATCAGTTGATAGTCTTATGGAAACTCCTTTGTAGGTAACTGTCTCCTTTTCTCTTGCTGCTTTTAAGATTCTCTCCTTATCTTAATCTTAACTAATATAATTATGACGTGTCTTTGTGTGTTCCTCCTTGGATCCAACTTATTTGGGACTCTCTGAGCTTCCTAGACTTCCTGAAAACCTATTTCCTTTGCCAGATTGGGGAAGTTCTCCTTCATTATGTTTTCAAATAAGTTTTCAATTTCTTGCTCTTTCTTTTCTCCTTCTGACACCCCATAATTCAGATGTTGGAATGTTTAAAGATGTCCTGGAGGTTCCTGAGACACTTCTCATTTTTTTGAATTCTTGTTTCTTCATTATGTTCTGGTTAAATGTTTTTCTTCCTTCTACTCCAAACTGTTGATTTGAGTCCTGGTTTCCTTCCCTTTACTGTTGGTTCCCTGTAGATTTTTCTTTATTTCACATAATGCAACCTTCATTGCTGCCTGGGTCTTTTTTATGCTGTTGAAGTACCCAGTGAGTTTCTGGAGCATCCTGATAACCAGTGTTTTGAATTGTGTGTCTGATAGGTTGGCTATCTCTTTGTTGCTTAGTCATATTTTTTCTGGAGCTTTGAACTGTTCTTGCATTTGGGCCTTTTTTTTTTCTTGTCTTGGTGCGCCTTGAGTACAGATCTTTTACCTCCTTGGTTAAATTTATTTCTAGTTATTTTATTTTCTTGATGTAATTATAAATAGGATTGTTTTCTGTAGTTTCCCTTTCAGATAGTTCATTATTGATATATAAAAGTACAATCCATTTCTGAATATTTATTTTGTATTCTGCTACTACTGAATTCATTTAGCAGCTCTACTAGTTTTTTTGGTGGGATACTTAAGGTTTTCTATGAGAGTATCTTCTTATATGTAAGTAATGACAATTTTACTTCTTTCTTTCCAATTTAAATGCCTTTTATTTCTTCTTCTTGCCTGATTGTTCTGGCTAGGATTTCCAGTACATGTTGAATAAGAGTGGTGATAGTGGACATCCTTGTCCTGTTTCTGATGTTAAGGGAAACATTTTTAGTTTTTCCCGATCGAATATGATGTTAGCTGTGGGTTTGTCATATGTGACCTTTATTATGTTGAGATGTGTTCCCTCTATTTCCACTTTGCTAAGAATTTTTAATCATAAATGGGTGTTGGATTTTTTTTTAAGTTTTCTTTTGGCATCTATCAATATGATCATATGAGTTTTATTCTTCATTGTGTTTATGTTGTATATCAGGTTAATTAATTTTCACATATTGAACTATCTTTACACCCCAGGAATGAATCCCATTTGATCATGCTGTGTGACCTTTTTTAATGAATTACTACATTCAATTTGCTAATATTTTACATTCTTATTGCCTAGTATATGATTAAACTAAAATGGTTCCTACCTTACTTAGTTGAGATGTAGGTTTAAATTAGGAAATATTATTTATATTGAATGGGAAAATATCAATTTAGAGGGGTTTAAAATAGATCTTTGTTTAAGTTATTGGAAGTCAGTAATTCCAGGACTGATTGTCCTGGCAAGATGGGCAATACTTGATAGTCACAAGTGGAATCTCTATTAAGATGTCATCTGATCCTTCTTGAATGAGAATACATTTTTTAAACCGTAAGTGCAATATCAAAAACAATCCTTGTGAAATGATTTCCTAGTTATCTAGAGAGCCTTGAAAGATCAAATGTAAAGGAAATGAAGTGATAGTACTGACAGAATTATTCAATATGATTCTCAAGTAATATCAGGGCACTTCATATGAGCACTATGTTTTCTAAGTTGTTTTTGTAAAATAACGTAAATAAAATGCACTTTCTGAACAAATGGTGCTTCATCCTTCTTGTATCATAGGTTGTTTCTCAAAAATGCATTGCAGGTCCAAGGAAATATTTAGTATCAAAGTTCTGGCTTTACTAATCATCTCTATCCCCTAATGAGTTGAGACTAGTAGTAAGTCACTTGACATTGAGCCTTACTGTACTCATATGCAAAATGAGGAGTAAGACACCTTATTCTCATGTTTATTGTAAAAAGATTTAAGTAATGAAAAATATTGAAACTACGTCTCATATGGCTGAGAACATGAGTTTACAATATTGTATTTTCCATTTCTCCTTTTTTTAATCTGTAATAATTTGTGGAACATTTTGTCCAAAGAATATGTACAAAGATATATAATGGAATTAAACATACAGTTTCAGATCCTTTCCAAATTAAATTTTATCTTTATATGTATGCAAGAACAGGAACTAGATGATTATTTTTATAGTATAACTTCTCAATTAGAATATACTTAATGTGTAGACATACTTTGAAAACATGCATAAAGCAGATTTTATTGATATCTGATGGATACATTAAATCCAAAATTAAAACTACAATAAGGCATTTCCAAGTCCAGTGTTTTTGTTGTTGTTGTTGTTGTTGCCATTGTTTTTTTACTCTCTTTATTCAGTTTAGCTGGAAACCTCTTCCAATGTCTATTTGAGGAAAGTATTTTGAAAAGAGTATTTTAATGAGACCCTCTGTGTTCCCAGTGCCTTGCTAAGTGACAGGTTATAGAAAGCAGAGATAAATATTGTTTGAATTGAGAGTATAAAAGAAGAAACCTTTTATAAGTTTATCAGGGTCTCACATTCAGTATGAACTACTGTTTTCAAAGTGTGCCCAAAGTATAAAACTTTAAAAGAAAGTAAATCACTATTTCCACTCTTTTTGCAACAGGAAATTTTGGAGGTGTCATCTCATAGCGTTACTTTTCGAGCATCTCTTGTTTCTAGGTTTTGTGAAAAGTTTTGAAGTGAACAGACAAAGGATTTTCTTCTGTTTTATAATACTAACAATGTTCATTTATTTCAAAGAGTTTTTTATATTTTTTCAAAGATTTTCTGAGTCTACTTATGTAAATCTAGTTCAAACCTGATGTACCATAATCTCTATAAGTGAAAAATTGTTTAATCTGCAAGTTCATTTTGCCTTATAATTTCCTGGTACCTGAAAAAAATACTGATAAATGACTACCTCCTATTATTCTAAATACCAAGTATAAAATGTTGCCTGTCTATGCCTGCATTTCATATTGATTCTTCGAGTGAAAAAGGAATCTGTAATAAACACAGGGGAATCAAGAAGGCTTTTAGACTCAGCAGTAAACTCAAGTAGAGAAGGTAGTCCAGAAGTGGTTTTAAACTGCCTGGAAATTACTATGTAATGAAAAGGGCTGGGAATCCATAATCTGTTAGTAAACCCAATTTTTATCATGAAGGCTGTCAAATCACTGATACGCCATGCTAGTTTTGTGTTGTTGTTTCTAATGGTTTATAATCTATTAGTATAGAATCCAATGGTACAATAGCTCAACCCATTTCGTGAAGCATTGGCTTCATATCATCAGCAATCCCTCTTTCTTTCTTGTATCTTTACATCTGTTCTACCAAAGCTTTCAACTTGAAAGAACATCTCTAGTCCATGCAGAGTATAGACAGAGGCGATGTTCTTGGGCTACTGCTGTGGCAAAGGAGCCTCTTTCTTACGAAGGGCAGGTGGAAGTTTAGACTAATTGAATCATTTAGTGGCTGCCTGTCTTTAAGTGCTTTCCTGGTTGAGGGGCCAAAATCTATATCAACACCTCTGCCCTTAGCGATGCAGTCTTTCAAGACAAGTTGCTTTGGCCACAATCTTAAAGGACTCAATAGAGCTCACTAAATAAATAACAAGCAAGTGTGAATTGTGACAGTCTAATGGATTGTGTTGGATCAGAACCAAAAGAAAAAAAAAGAGGAGCTTGTACCCATCATAGTCAGTTATAAAATGTCTCTCCCATGCCTCCTCCAAGCCTGAGTTATTCACATCTATGCCATTCGAATTAGAATGTCAATGTGTTTTGTCCAAATGAGTCAGTTGATCTGTGAATGTTAATTTGTCAAAGGCATTTGGAAAAAAATTTAATAGCATATTGTGCTACTCAAAATCTCTCCCCTACATCTCTGCAACATCCCACATGCCTGTCTTAAGCATGTAGAACTAAAGGTTTAAGGAGTAGGTAAGATTGAAACAGGAAAAGACATCAGCATTCATGCTGCCTGTCACGTGCCGGACTCAATAATCAGAAACAGCGATTGAATCTTTATGGGCGCTTTATTCAGATGGTCAGTAATCTGAGAAGATGGCAGATTTGTACCCTAACAAAATCATCTTACCATTTTCTTTCCAAGCCAGCCTTTTATAACAGGCATAAACAAGGTGTGGTGAGGGGTTTTGAAATTCAGGGAAAATTAGGTGAAAAAAAAGGCAGCATTCTTGTCCTGGACAATTAGCTGTTTCCAGGGGTGGGTGGTTGCCTGTCTCTCTCTGGAACACAATGGCCAGGATGCCTCCACTTGTTCCTCAGGAGGTATCTCTAGCAGTGCCTCAGGAGGTCAGCTGTTTTCCCAGGAATGGTGGCCCTTATCTGTAGTTCCTGAAACAATAGCTTTAACATATGCATTAAATACTAGACTTATTAACTATTTACCTTAAACTGAAATTTTCCAACTCTTGAGTCCATTATCAAGATTGACAGTACTCAGCCCTGGCTGGTTGGCTCAGTGGATTGAGTGCCAGCCTGAAAACCACAGGGTCACATGTTCAATTCCCAGTCAGGGCATATGCCTGGGTTGTGGGCCAGGTCCCCAGTGAGGGGTGCATGAGAGGCAACCACACACTGATGTTTATCTTCCTTTCTTTCTCCCTCGCTTCCCCTCTGTCTAAAATAAATAAATATCTAAAAGAAAAAAAAAAGATCAACAGTACTCAAAAACTGGTGGTGTACCTGGCTAGGTAAATCAGTTGATAAGAGCATTGTCCTGATATACCAAGGTTGCAGGTTTGATTCCCGGTCAAGGCACATACAAGAATCAACCAATGAATGCATAAATAAGTGGAACAACAAATTTATGTTTCTCTCTCTCTCATAAGTACATAATTTTTAAAAATCTGGTCATGCAGAATATGCAGGTACCCTTTTGAGATTTTCCAGTATGGGGAAGGATATATGATACAATATTGATTTCCACAAAACAATGTTTTCTAAATGTTGTCTATTATTTGTCTCTATTTTCTATCTTGTTTATGTCCAATTGAGTTATTTCATGGTTTCTTCTCTTCTTTCTCTCCTTTAGCATGTTTGATTGTAAATTTACTTTGCTTTATATACTGAATCATGCTTTATATACTTAATTTTTTAATGTATCAGTAATACATTTTTTTCAAATTTGATCAAATTTTTTAAAAATTCATCTAAAAGAATAAAAAAATGAAGCAACAGCTAGCATTTATTGTGTTCATATTGTGTGCTAAGCCAAACAAGGAATTAAGCACCCAACAAATAGTAAAGAAGAATAGACAATAATGCAACAGTAAGACAAATTTTTAAGCTGCAACAGATTGAACAGCTTGTTAGTCAGTCACATACACATACATGTATGGAGTAGATTTGATTGAAGTGATGTTAGGAAGCCCCAAACCTACAGTTTCTCTCTCCAAAAGAAATTTGAAATTTTATGAATCAAGATCCATTTTTTTGGATTCTGTCATTATCCCTTAGGAATATTTTAAGCAGAACAACATTCCCAAGTTCTATTTCCCTAAGGTACTCTAAATCTCTTTCTCTTTGCTACATCCCTTATTTTCCCATTCATGATTCTCTCTTTGTCTTTGTACTTTTTTTTTTTTTGGTCTTCTATAAGATAATAGCCTGCAAAGAGTATAATAAAGTCCGTAGACATTCTCCTTATATTAAAAGAAATCCCACCCCTAGATGCCGTATTCAAATTATTGCCCAGAATGAAAAAAATAATTGGATCTTGCAAGATCTCAGCTTGCTTCTCCCTTTCCTTCTTTCCCTGTTTTCTTTCCTCAAAAATCCTATTGTTAAAGACCAAAAAGGCCTATCCATAGGCCTGTGGGCCCATTTGTAACTTCTGAAGCTTCCTGTGACTATTAGGACAGAATGGCTTATAAAATGCTGTCCTATCAAGATTCAATCCTCCAGGGAGGATGGGTCCAAGTTTGTATATTTTTGGAAGGCTTCTTCTAGTCTGTTTCTGAAGAGAGCCGGGTTCTCCTCCTTGCCCTGGGTGATTTCTCTAATCATTTCATACTTTACAGGCTTCTTGATACAGTTCCTTATTCCCACCAGTAGGCAATCTATCGTTACATCCCTACTCCAGATTACTGCCTGAGAATTGTATCCCCAGTCAGGATCCTAGTCTGGGACAGCTTGGGCGGCAGGCGGGCTAGTGCCAGGGTTCTGGGTATACAACTGGTCAGCATGTTTACAGGGCTCCTCCCAGATCTGCTGCTTCTCATCTGGGGAACAGCAAGTGGTCAGAATTATGTACAAATCCCACCACGACATTCTAAAGGCTAAAGTGAGAATCTGGAAATTGCCAGTGAAATGCAAAGGGTCCTCCAAACAACTCTCTAGCCTTCTTTACATTGTCATAATTGGTTATAGAGAAAGGCACTCGTGCCCTATAATTCCTTTGGTGCCCGCCACCTCCCTCCAGGGTAGGGGTGTAGGAGTGGCAAGGAGGTAAGAAGTGCTACTCTTAGTGTGTCCCACTGGGCTGGGTTTTCCCTCAGCTGGCGGCTTTCGGTAGTCTGTATAGTGAGGTGGTGGAGAGGTTGATCCCTCTGAGGTAGGAGCAGGGTCTTCAGAGCTCTGGGGTCCCCTTAATTCCCTCCAAGAGACAGGTGGGGAGCTAAGGAGGGTATTTTCTAATTGATCAATACTTGGGCCCATATGTTCTATCCAGGTGGATCCGGGGCGAAACAAGAGATCATGGTAGAGAGCCATAATGTCCTGCATGTAAGGAATTTTGAACTGTTAGCCTTCCCTCTGGCAGAATAAGTCTAATTGTAGTATGGTATTATGATTATTGCTTCCATTCTCAGGCCATAGCTCTCCACCCTCTACTTTATAGTGGGGTCAAGCAGTGTTACAAAAGAAAGCTAATGTCTTCCTTTTTAAATGTTTAGTGTCAAATTTATCCCAATTGCTAAGAATGCAGCCCAATGGCAATTTGGAAGGGATAGAAGGTGTGGTTCCCATCTCAACTGTGGTGATGCTGGAGAGTAGGGAAAAAATCCCACATAGATACTCCTTTGCAATGTAGAGGAATCCCTCTTTGCTCGCCTCAGATTTCCTACCGGGCCACAGGCTGTCCCCCAGGATCCCACTGACCTACCAGACATCTCTGGCAAAAGAAATCCTAGTGAATTTTGGCTAACAGAATTCTAAAAGACTTGAGAGGATCACCACAGTCTACCTTTGTTTCTTCTCCTATGCTTGATTCAGAGTTTCCGAGTTCCCTGGACACCATTTGTATAATTCATGGTCCTAGTGAGTGTCCAGGTTGCAAAGAACTCTAGGGAGAGAACTACCCCAGCATCCTTGAGCAATTGCCTATAATCCTGGAGACCCCGGAGCCATTGCTCTACCCAGGTGGCCTGAGTACATTTCCATTCCTGTACTCTCCATCTATGGAGCCTCTCCCCCTTCTGTAAGCCTTCAGGTCTGGACCAAAGGAGGTGTCTTACTAGCAAAATGTTTTCTGGCCCCCTAAACCACCAAGAGGGGCATCAAGATGACCTTATTATAAAATGACCCTTTTCCAATTCACAAAAAGGACACTTGGGTATTCTACCTAATTTTTCCAGAGCTTTAATAAATTGTACTTGAGTCTGAAATTTCTCCAGAAGGGACCTCAAGAGGTGTCTCAAGGTACCCCCTTCATACTGCAGGTGGATCTCATAGTGGGATAATGGCCCAAGATGGCAAGTTAAAATACCCCTATAGAGGCAAGTAAACCACTTTAGAATTTCAAATTCATCTAATTTGGTAAAAGTGGCCTGATGTAGCTATTTTGGATAACAAATAACCAGCAGGCACTGTTAAGTGGGTCTGGCCCATGTTGCTGTTTGCAGTGATAATATATACACACCAAAGACCAGAGTGCCTCATTCCTGCAACTATACTTGGCAATGGGACTATCAGTGATCCTGAAATAGACATTCTGGGTACAAATACAACAGGAACCCTTTCTACACAACAGGCAGAGTATAGGCACAGGTATGAAGGCCAAAAATCAGCTGGGGAAGACAAGAGTAAAAGGCTGTCTGTGGGCCTGAGAAGGAGACTTCAAAAGGAAGTCATAGCAAAGGCAAGAGGGCAACTGATATCCCATATGGAAGGTCAGACTGTGCCTATGAGGGAGTGACCATGGGATGGGCCAGTGTCTTGTGGTTTTCATACTGTGCCTGACCAGTGTGAGACATTTTCTGGTGGGGGCTAAAGCTAACCCCATTCCATATCCTGATTATGCTATCACAGGTGTCTTCAAGTGGCAGGCACCTTTGTGGTCTTTAACTGCCTAACCTGTGCCCACAATTTAGCGGTGAACCTTCTGTCAGGGAACATCAGCCTCAACGAAATGGAATAGAAACGTACAATCAAGTAGATGGTGATGGAAAGCGGCCATACCTGGGCGCCAGGGCAGCAAAGGAGGCTTACCGCTCTGGTGTCTTCTCCTGGAGATGGCTCACCAAAAACTGTCACAAGTGGGCACAGGTAAGCAGGTTCTTGGTGATCATGAACAATGTATTGAACCAAACACACAGAAGGTTTTAGCAGAAAGAGACGGAGCAGATTTATTAAGTGACAGTACACTCCACAGGACATGGGAGCAGGTCAACACTGAGCAGAGATTGACCTCAGGGGCTGGAGGGATTCTATTCTGATAGGGCAGATATTTCCTGGCTAGTTTTGGTGGGCTTTTATTGTACGTGTACAAGTAGTTATGTAGTTATATTACTTTTAAGTTACTGCTATGTGGTCTCTCATGATTTTCCTTGATTGGCCACTGGAGGCAAGGGGGCCCACCATGCTGATTTATTATGGTGCTATTATAATGAAGCAGGATCACATAGCATCTTCTGTGTAGGTGCAGTCATGATTCACCATGATTCAGTGCTTTTCCAGAAAACGGGAAAGACTGGTCTTAGAACAGGGTCTCTGTCTGGTATAGATGTCCCTTGCCCTAGTCCTAGGGCATCTCCGGAGTTATTTCATTCCTAAAGAACCAGTCTTAGAATAAGCTCTCTGTTTTGTATCAATGTCCTTTGTCCTAGTTGTGGGATGCTTCTGGAGTTTCCTCACTCCTGGCTATCTCCTGCCTCAGGGCCTCTATTCAGTCAAGGAATGGGTTCAGTCTACCCCATAAGAGTTCTAAAGCTGGACTAGTCCTTCAAAGTGGCCTGAGTTGAAGCAAGGGGCCTGGGTTTGAGAATCTCATTGGACCGCAGATTGTCCCTGAGAAGAGGATGACCTTGGGCAACATGGGTCTCTTCAGCTAAGGGAAATTTCTAGAAAGATTAGATAGCTGAGGACTATTTATGGGGAATGGATGTAGGATAAGTCTCAGTATCTAGGATAGGTCTCAATGTTAAAGGGAAATCTGGCTCACCAGCCCAGCATTTGCTGTAGAAGGATAAGCATAAGAAACTATTTAAAGTTGTTTTGGATGTGTTTTTGAGACACAAATTTCCACCCCCTCCCTCTATTCTCTCTCTGTACCAGCAAGGGAGGTTCTGGCAGCATGATAAGTAGAAATAGCCAAAAGAATTTCCAGACTTAAGATTTCCATATTTTATGTGCAATGTGGAGACTAGGGTTTGAAGAAGGCAAAGAACAGGACTGAGGATCCTAGATTTGTAGGGAGCTAGTCCTGCTCCTTGGAAGCACTCTAGGAAGAATGCAAAAAAAAAAAAAAAAAAAAGGATCTATGTGGTATTTCTAAGGAGCAGGAACTTGAATGTCAGAGTGCCCGAGCCTCATGAAATCACCGAGAAGAGCTAGATCTGAGCAGGTCATGCAGATGAGCACAAGGGACACACTGGCAATCATTTGTGTGGTCACTCACCATTCCCAAAGGGGGTCCCCTTCCTCCCCACCCAGAACCGGTGGCACTGTATAAGAGTCTGTCATCTGTGAGGGAGGAGAGAATCCTAAAACGTAACAAGGCTTGACCATCTTACAGCATGCAGGACAAGGGCTTAGAATAAAAATAATGATAGGTCATAGACAATGAAAAATTACAGTATTTTTACAAACCTAAGTTTCTGGCCTGAGCTCTGTAACTGGTTGAAATCTATGACAAACTAGCTCAGAAATGGAAAATTGAAACTGTGCAACCCCTTCACCAGTATAGAATGTTCCAAGATATTTTCATACTGTATTTAAAATTGTTGCTAACATGGATGGACAGTCTTTGTCTTCTACAGAAAGTGAGGTACAGGCAGTAATGTTGATATTGCTAGAGAAAAAAGAGGCAGAAAATGATACTTGAACAACAATACAATTCAAAAGTATTTAATATGCCCTGGCTGGTGTAGCTCAGTGGATTGAGCGCGGGCTGGGAACCAGAGGGTCCCAGTTCGATTCCCAGTCAGGGCTCATGCCTGGGTTGCAGGCCAGGTCCCCATGAGGGCCATGTGAGAGGCAACCATACATTGCTGTTTCTCTCCCTCTCTTTCTCCCTCCCTTCCCCTCTCTCTAAATATAAATAAAAATAAAATCTTTAAAAAACTAAAGTATTTAATAAAAACTAAATAAGAAATAAAGAAAATTATCTGGGAAGTCCAAATGAGTTGTAGAAGACCTGAAGATATTGATCCAAGCAGAATGATAACAGAAACTCAACTGAAGAGGCCAACATTTGAGAGTTCACCTAAAAAATGAAAGTAATCTTATAGGCAGTATGTACTGCCAATCTTTAATATTTCTTTTAGAATTTTAATAAAAAATCAGATACAAAATAAACAAAAATTTTTAAACGAATGCGAACATACCTGAGTGTGTCTGCAGGCAACTACATGTCTATTTTTGAGGAATAACAGAGTTTTGCTGAGTCCAACATAGAATGTGTTGGAGATTATATAATAAATATATAATGACTTTAGCCCATTTGTTTCAGTTTTTTGGTGTGTCTATGGAATAGCAGCCTTCAGCATTAGGATATTTATATATTTCAAAGGAATGTTAAATTCTGTCAACTTGAAGTCCATTCAATGTGCTTATTTTTAAAAATTCAAGCATACATTATGTATTACACAAGTTCTCTGGGAAAATCAATGATATCAGCAGGAGAGAAAACAAAGACTCTTAAAGAAAAGCTGAAACCAGAAAATAAAGATAGTTTATTAGTGACACTGTATAGAAAAAAATTTGAATTTAGTATCTCAAAGTGTAACAAATTATTTAAACTTCTGGGTAGACTTTTGTGAGATGTAACCTAAAATTGCCTCATAAAGCTTGCATTATGCCAGCATTTATTTACATGTAGCATTTTTGTTCACATTCCATCAGTATTGACCTTTATGAATTTGAGGCAAAGTTAAAAGAGGTATCAGCTCTTCTTGGCCTGAATGGAAAAGAAATGTTGATAGGTTGCTACTGGAGGTCATTAAGCAGCCGGATATGGAAATCAATAAAACTATGCATTTATGTAAGAGAAGGCTATTGAACAGAAAATTACAAGATTAACAGTAAGGTTCTATGGAGAGGTTTGTATTCAAGTTGGAGTTCTCAGAAGCCCTGCCATGCTCAGAAATAACTACAGCAATATGCAGGAAAGCAGACGGAATTTGGCACCATTTCAGACTCTACAGATTGGATGTTATGTATTAAATTACATGCAATTGGGAAATTATGAATGAGTCTTAGAGATATAAAATGTCAACCATTTCCTGTTACACAGCAATTGGTTTGATTTATAAAGACTTTATAAATAGTGAAATAAAAGGAAATGTATCTACTTAAAATATTAGGGCAGAATAGGAAAAAATCAGTGAAGTTCTCAATTACAAAGGAGGCCATTTCTTTTCAAATGGAAAATGATTGACATTAACTTAAGAGATGAAAGTAATGAATAAGTTTACCTTGTATTACCATTCTATCAAAATGTAGAAAACATTGTGACAGCCAAAAGACCAGTAGACAAAGATACAAAATAAACAATGCAGGACGAAGTCTAGCTTTGAAATGGAAGAAAAAGCCTAATTGCAATTTCCCCCCATTGTTCCAAAGCCAATCTATTTGTTCTCTGATATAGCTACAGATAATTTATTTTGCTTCTGACTGTGTGGTAATCAAAGTCTTGCCCCAGGCATAGCTAGATACTCAACCTCTGTTTTAGGGAAGCCAATAGTAAAAATAGCCAAACACTGGGATTTAACTTGTGGACTAAAAGCTCAAGGACTGTAGCTTGATGGAAGTGCTGGTTTTTCTAGGCAGTAATCGCACTAAGCAACACAAAGCATACTTGGTTTATATAGTAATTGAGTCAATGAGCCAACCCACTTTGTATTTACATACCATGTTCTCTTACGTCCCTTATCTTTAAGCCATAACTCCAGGGCTCTTGCTGTTTAATGAAAGTTGCAAATGAAACCTCACTGCAGTAAAATTTACCAGAATCTGCCATTTGTCTGAGGGAGCATTTTTGTGATAAGTTTCTTCCATCAGAACCCTTGGTTCTGAATGATCTGAATAAGTAATATTGCTTTATTTCTCTTTCTTTGGAAGTAGATAGTATCCCATCTCCAGCAATATAATCATGGATGTCTCCTGGTCCTAAGTAAACTCTGGATATTCAAAAGATATAGAAATGTACTGAGCCGTTACCCAGGTCTATTTAGGCTTTTCTCTGGTTTTCCAAAGCCCTGAAGAGTCCTTTAAACAGGCATTTAACACATGCTCCTCTTCTGTCCAATTTACTTCAGAGGCAGTTCCTATTACAGGAGATGGATAAACCCCAGAAAGATCTAAACAGTAGTCTCTTCTCTCAGCCCAAACACAGAGTTAGTTGATATATAAAATAGATGCTTAAAGTACATGTGGAGCAGAGAGAAAAGAGGTCCCCTTATAAACTGCATGCAAAATAAAAAATATTTTGGAAACAAATTTGTAAGTCTTGTAAAGTAAAACACATTCTGAGCTTAGTAAGGAGAGACCTTATTCAAAGGAATAATGGTAAGGGGTGGGGGGAGACTATTGGAGCAGGAACTGGGGGACCGTTGCAGCAGGGGGAACACTATAACCATAACATCTGCGGAGCACAGCAGCACAGGAACTGCACAGGAACTTTATTTATTTAATACGACTTTTTCTTTAATTCGAGCTAGCTCTGTCCAGTCTACTAGCACCATGACATCCTGCAGGACCCCAACTTCCTTTAACATTAAGCCCTTAATACATCGGGATCTGGTCAGCATCAAACTGTCTTAAGAATAAAGCTACAGGTCCATTGATCAAGGGAACAGACTTTCAGTTAAACTAAAGATAATATCTTGATCTCAGTTGTGTTTCAAGCCAAAAGGCCCATGAAAGCTGCAAAACCCTATGGCCACATCCTCATGAAACCAGGCAGAAGGACACCACGGCCGACAACAGGACCTGATGCATGATCACCTACTCCCTTCCCTGCTCCCAACCAATCAGTAGATCACATGACCAGACTCTATTAGTCACCGTGATTAATAGGTTTCCCTGTATGTAACCTGCCCCTGTGCTAGCCATCAGGGAACCAGGGCTCAGAGCACTAGCCCACCTATGTCTCTGGGCTTGTCGACATTTCCTTCAATAAACTTCTATTTTCTTTGCCACAAACTCCTGTTCATGTCTTATTTGGCTTTGATGTGTGCAGGCACACAGACCCCTTTAGTCCAGTAACAGTCCTGAAAGCTAAGAAAAGAAGATCTTAGGAATCAATAAAACTAGACAGAGGATAAGATGTGGGGAAGTAGGATGAAAGGTGTGTGGAAAATGAAAGAGGTTCTATGGAAAGGTACCTCACAGGGTGATCTTACCATGAATTTTTAACTGGACAGGTCACGGTGGGTAGTCATGCCCAGGCATTTAACTTTTGGTAAAAGGTTTATGTTTGCCTTAAATAAGCTCTGTCCATTGTTTCCATGCATCTAGAAACAATGGACAAACCTGTGAAATATTGTAACTACTCTCAAGAGCACTTAATCTTGTCAACTATCCTGTAATCCAATCCCCGTTTCACTTTCCTCTCCCTCCATGTAATCCTTAAATTCTCTCCTTGATTTCAAATGCATAAAATCTTAACTGCAACACTGTTATTCTCAGGAGCATTTGAGATCTTGCCTCCTGGCATAGGTGGTCAGTTAAGCTCAGATGAACTCTTATAAAAATTCTCCACAGATTTAGATGACTTTTATGTCAAGAGGTGGTAGGATCTAATAGCAGGTCAGAGAAAAAGTTTTACCCTGAGTCCTACCTATTTTCCAGTTTTTCAGGAGGGGCCCAAAAGAAGGGTTCAATGCTGTATCAGGTTCAAGGACCTGGGGAAAGGACTGAATTGTACCAAAATTTGGTTAACAAGCACGTTCTTCTAATTAATTAGTGGGGACACACAGTTCAGCTAGTTATGTATGAGACAAAAAGGGAAGTTGGAGGGTCTGTGTGTCCTGTCACAGGGAAGCAAAGGAGGTATCCCAGAGCCTTACCTGAGTGTACAAGTCACAAAGGGACGCGTGGAACTTCACAGTGTTTTTTTCTTTTTTTTCCCCAGAACACAGAAGGGTGAGGATGTTCCTTCTAACTTCATTGTTTATCAGAGCACAGGGCTCAGGAAAAATTCAACATTGTGGTCTTTTATATAAAGACATATTTACTGATATAAGAATTGCTCACCATGGATTTCCAATCTCTAGTGTTGGCCTGACACATAAGAGATTTTCAGGGGTTTACAAGGTCAAGGGTAAGATCTCTTATCTTCTACAAGCAATGTTATGAATGTTTTATACATTTTCAACACCATTTCTTCCTTGTCCCACACTTACCAACAGGCAGAAGTCTGAATGTAGGAGTATAAAAGAAATGAAGTATTCTCCAGCTGTTTTTAAAATCCTTAAAGTTAGTACAATCCTATTTTTGACATATTTGACAAGGGGTAGAAGGAGGCCTGTGATTGCTAATTAAGATCATAGACCACCACAAAGGTTGGTTCTCTGGGAGAAGTGTGAATTGATTTTGTATGAACACAAGCCAGTTTAAATTGACTTAGGAAACCACGTCTGCAGACACTCCGACTTTTTACTCAGAGACACCTCCATCATCACGGCCACACTGCCTTGCTAGATAATTGAGGTCATTTGTTGTGGTTATTGGTGTCACTTGTGCTACTCTTATCCTTCAGTTTCACACTGATCTGATCTTTCCACGGAACATGAGGAATATTAAAATACCCAACTGACCTTAATGGATGCCTTCACGCTTTCCTGCTGAAACAAAGGCCCACCGTGCACTTCCAGAGCCTACACAACCGGAGACGACACGGTGACTGGGGATTTCAGAAAGGAGAGCGGAGACTCTGAGCAAAGCAGAGCAAATCTTAGGATGGAAAAGAGGTGCAGTTTAGGTCATTCCATTTCTTATTTCATTTAACTTCTGCTATACAACTTCTCTTAATGCCCAAAGTTTTATTGACTTATTTATAAATATCTTTCAAAATAATATTGCTGAATTCAGCCCTTACCTTTATTCTATGTATTTTTCAGTCTCTATGAGTGGTAGTTTCTGCAAAGTCAGAATGTATTCTTCCACATAACTGTCAGTAATGAAATAGCCAAAAACAAACAAAATGGTTTGGTTACAGTGGACGAATCATTTTTTCCCAGCTCTCTGATGAAAATGATTAGGTCTCTGGTAAATAATTTTGATCCTGAATTGACATGGCCTGACTTCCTCAGCGCCAGAGAGCAAGTGCCCTGCTGTTCCCCTCTGCTCTCCTTGTTGTACCACCTGTTCTCGCGTTTCAGCCCTCCACCCCCAGGGACTGATCAATCAACAGATGCCGTGGGCTTAATGCCTCCCGCACCTCCTGAGGTTCTTTGGGGACCACCCAGGCAAAGTAATTACAGAAGACGTTATTGGTGACTCGTGGGTGCTGTAGACGGAAGATGAAGTGGCAGCATGGGGCTTGTGAACAGAAATCCAGAACTGCTGCTAGGACTGAGCATTCCCTCAGAAACAGATCCCTAATCCCCTCTTGGATTTTCACTTTCAAGACACACACACTCACACACACCCAGACATCCTTTGGTCTTCAGTGAATGCCCAAGTGATTTCATTGTAAATATACTTTTAACCATTTCAACAGAAAACACTTTTTCTACTATCTTTAAATTGATGATATATATATTTTAAATTTAATATATTTATATTTACACACATATATAAATTAGTATGCATGTCTATAAATTTATATCCTTATATGCATATACATTATTATATTAAATATATATTAAAATACACAAAATACATGTATTAAATTATATGTTATCTATAAAATAATTTTATACACATATTTAAATTTTTTTGCTCCTTCTCCTCCTTTTGGTGAGATGCTTGGTAATTCCAGTATCATTTCACTCCTGGATAGATCACCCCCGAAAATGAGTACTGGGCTCAGACATACTTCCTAACATTTTGTGAATCCTTCACCTAATTAATGAGAGGTGAGTCTCTTAACCTATTGTCCAGGTCCCATGGCAGATTATTAGCACTATTGCTTTGATGGATCTTTTTAAGTGTTCCTCTCGGGAAAGATATTTGAAAGTCACATTTAAATAAAGATCCAAAAATTACTGAACATTAATTCTCTTCTAGTCTCAAATGCTATTTCTGGCGAAGGTTATGGAGGCAATTTTAACGGGAGAAATACACCATTATTTAGTTACCCCTATTCCCAATATGCAGCAAAGGACTTTTGCTAATCTTTTATTCCCCGACCTTCTCTAATGATATAATGGATTTCATTCATCTTAGAAACACAGAGAATGAAGTGAAAGAAAAGAACTGGAGCTCATGGAGGTTTATTTTATCTCTTCAACCCAAACACAACCCTTGGGGAGGCAGCATCTTGATCAAAGCATTCACATGCCTTGCAATTTAATGTTGTATCCAAGAAAATCCTTTCCCTTTTCTCTCCCCTGTCTTATCCTCAATTGATACATTAGAGTGAAACCAAAGAGATTTTTTTTCTCACATAGAATTAAAAAGCAGAAAGAACCAAAATCCAATTCACTCCAAAAGGAAGACAAACTCAGAGTACAAGCAACTTGCCCAAAGACACGAGCTTTTTAGCAGCAAACATGCCTCGAGAGAAAGTTTCCTGACACCAGCATTCTTCCTCCCATATGAGCCACTGAAGGATAATTCATGAATTAGTCACTAAAAATAAAAAATCAAGCATATATCCCGTCCTGTCCTTCCTTAAGACAAAAATTTAAAATTAAGGAGGTTCAGATGTCAAATGGAAAAATTATGGACTTGCAATTACATTTAACTTTTCTAATATGTCCGGTAAAAACTGCTTGTGGAAGAAAAACAAAGGGGAAAGGAGTTTTGAAAGGTTTAAATTTTACAAAACTTTTAGGTAAAGTACAACAACCAAAATACTAAGTAATGGCAGAGAAGACATTAAAAACACAAAGATATGCTAAATACAACTTCACAAAGTGTTTCCACTGTCAGGAAGGCAGAAGACCAATGAAGGAAGAAATGAGAATATTGGTGGGTAAGACTGGAAATGAAGATGCTCTGGATGGCGAAATTCATCTATTAAAAAGGCAAAGAGGAATATAATTCACATATTAAATGAACACAAAGTATCTGTCATCGAACATTGATTTTGCATTTAAGCATCATAGGGGACCTCAGTCAAAAAGCAAAGATAAGCCAACAGCACAGAGCCACAGAACTGAAGGGGAATGATCAGAGAATTTTATTTCAGAGAAAATAAGAGAACAGTCAACGTAATAGTTAAATAAAAGGCTGATTCATCCCTGTGTATGCGCATGTAAATCCTATTATCTTCATAGGGATTTGATGCTTGTCTAAAAGAGCTGCTGCTTTCTCTCTTGAGCAAGCAAATAGGACTCTATGAGTAGCAGCACACGGGCAGAGATCACAGGTAGCATTAATGAATTCAGAGCATGGATGGGACTTCTTCTAAGATACTCATCCTCAATGGAAAAGGGTTTTCAGGTATAGCCACGGATCACCTCGTTAGCACAGATTTATATCCAGTCCTCAGCAAAAAGAGCACTGAATTTGCCTTCCAGATCGTAGAATTCTATCGCAAGTAGCTGCTGCAGTTAAGACACAGGGACATTTTCCAGGTAAGCCCCAGTGTCTATCACATCGGATGTGCAATATTCTCTCTTAGACTTAAAATTAGTATTGACCTTATTTATAGTATGTCTTCCAAAGTGTGTATTCCACACCCTTTTATAATTATATATAATGCTTAAATTAATTCAAAAATTCCAGCTTTTCCCTTCACATGCACACACCTATTTATTATACATCTAATAAATAACACATAAATTCATACAAAGACTTTCCATGGCCACCAGTAAATACCACTACATAAAAGTGTACATAACTATAATTAATTGAAAGTAGTCCTTTAAAGTTTCCCAGAGGCATCAGTGTTAATTTTTAGGACAGATGCTAATCACATACTAGGAGTTAATTAGAAAGCTCTCAGCTAGTAAAAGTTGGCAATGCAAGCTTTATTTGGACTCCATACCAACTGGTAAGAGGCCATGGGGTTAATAGAATAGTTGCCCAAAGGTAACATCTGCCAGTTGTGGTAGCACAGAGGGTAGGGTCTAGTCTAATGCTATGGCCAGATATTGCCCAAATTGTAAAGTATTTTTTGTAGCCAGGGTGCTATGGCCAGCTTACTCCCTATGCCCACCATGTGACCCCTAATGAATGAGGATGTGGAAATTTCTTGGAGAAACTGGGAAGATAATTTGGTCACCAAAGATCAGCTCTAGGACAACAAAATTATGAAAGCAGAGAGAAGAAATGAAGTCACTTTTAACTCTTTTATTGGACAGGTGAGATATCCCTGGAAGGGAAAAAAAAGACCCTACTGAGGAGGAGAGCCCTGGACTGGACCCCGGATGCTAGCTGATTATTACTGAGGGAGCCGACTTTAGGACAGTGGTTTTGCTCAGAGTTGACTCCAGAGACTTATGTAAACAGTTATGAGGTATTATATATTTTATTTTTTAATTTTTAAATATTTTATTGTTATTCTATTACAGCTGCCCCATTTTTCCCCTTTGCCCTCCTCCAGCCGGCCCACCTCTTCCTCACTCCCAGAGTCAGTCCCTCCCTGTTGTCCATGTCCATTGGTCATTCATACCTGTTCTTTGACTACTGCCCATGTATTTTAAAACACTCTAATTCCTTTTCTTCCTATGGGCTTTCCTATGAAGTGGCAGAAAAAGAACTTATGCCTTGTATGCTTGGGGTACATAATGCTTGGGACACCCCTGGTGATATGCCCTGCTTATGAACATTATCAGTCACTCACAGTGCATCAGCTAGGGTGCAGCACTCAGCTAGTGTCATTGAAAGTCCACTCTCCAGTTTGGGGATGGGTGACATTAGAGATTGGGAGAAAAGAGGAAATGAAAAGAACAAGGCAGTTGGGGAAAAGTAAATGAAGCAGCAGCACTGGATGAGTAAGTAGAATGTTCTCTCTTCTTCAGAAGAGCAGCTTCCACTTTGGGAGCTACAGATGGATTGGAAAATTTCCAAACAGAAACAGTGTCAGGTAAGCAGCAACTATGAGCCAGGCAATAGGACAGGAAACAGGACCGGCAGGAGCAGCAGATAAACACAAAAATAGTGTGGAAGAATCCAGGGCGATGTCTGCTAAGGACAGAGACTTTTGTTCAAAAACCAAGTGCTTGTATTAGTCGAAGAAAACAAATGAAGCCTCAAAACCAGGGAGAGTTAAAAGAGAGTTAAACACTCCTTCCTCAGTGTTCTAGAAACATGTATTACGATGCATAATAAATGAGAATTATTCATCTACGTAACTGTTTCCCTCACTAAATTGTTAGCTTCTAAAAGAGCTGGGACCATGTGTTCTCTCTCTGCCTGTACCCTGCACCTCAAGTAGTTCCTGACATAAAGTAGAGGCTCAAAAATGTTTATTGAAAGAGGAAGAATAAAGGTCCTTGGGAGAGGCGGCTGATTAGGAGCAGCAGCACCGGGTGGTGTTGAGGAAATTGGCCCTGTAGTTCTGTCTCTGGCAGAAACCAGCTCTGAGACCCTGGAAAGCCATTTTCTATTTCTGAGACTTATTTTATTATTGGCAAAATAAACCTATTTTTTCCAGAGAACTTTACAGTGCTATTAATTTGAAAATAACATATAGGATTTTATGGGGGTGAGGGGGTTCCTTATAGTAGCTAAATACCAGTTTTTACTTGATATGATACCTCCAAAAATGGTAGAAGTTAAAAATCCAAATTTTAATTCATTTTAGTAAGTATAATGCACACTTAAAATTAAATCAACTACTGCCTCAATGATAATGTCAAGTTGTGAGAAATATATCCTTAATCTCTCCAAATCTCATGAAAATATACTCTTCTTACCATTCCCTTGTAAAAACTCTGAGGTTGTTATTATTTTGCACCAGTTTCATTTTTTCTTTCTTTTCTTTTTAATCTTCACCCAATAATATGTTTATTGATTTGAGAGAGAGAGGGATCCAGCCTGTGACCTAGGTGTGGTCCCTGACCAGGAATCTTCTGGTGCACAAGGCGACCCTCCAACCAAATGAGCCACCCAGACAGGGCTGTACTAGTTTCATTTATGATTGGAGAGATAATTATTAAGGTTATGCTT
Source organism: Micronycteris hirsuta (assembly GCA_004026765.1). Lineage (NCBI taxonomy): Eukaryota > Metazoa > Chordata > Mammalia > Chiroptera > Phyllostomidae > Micronycteris > Micronycteris hirsuta. Next base: position 57,583 of record PVJI01003579.1, read on the forward strand.
TGAGTTGACTAGTCCTATTAATCTTCCAGATGACGTCTTTGTAAAAGAAAATAAGCACAAGCGTGAAGGACTGGCTCGGCTGCCTGTCCTGTGCAGGACCACAAGCACCCCAAGCCCATGGCTGAGCTCAGCCTGCCCTTCGTGGTGGATGCAAGTCTGTTCTTGCCTCTGATGATGGACTCAATAAACAGCACTGGAAAAGGAAAAAAAAATTAAAAAAGAAACAAAAAAGTCACATGTATTCTGAATGTATTTATTCTTCCAAAATGAGGGAGTTTTATAAAGACTGGGGATATTTAAAATGAATTGTGTAAGAGCATATTTATTTGTTTAATTATCTGTGTAAGCCGTAGTATAATGAAAATATTGTAATTGCACTGCTTTTCAAAGAAGCACTACGGAGAAAATTGTAAACATCATGGATGGGGGAATTATGCACACAAAGACTAATAGCTACAATAATGTTATTCAGAACTGTGCTGGTTATTTGCCCCTTAGGGGGTAAATTTGGAAAAAATATGTGTAAGGTTTAATCATGTGACTATCTCTTAATGGGCATTATATGCAGAAGTCACACACGCCACAGTGAACATTTAGTAATAATTATTTATTTCAGTTGTTCTCCCGCTACTTTGTTCATATCTGCAATCGCCATGCTCTCCAACACAGCAGCGTTTGTATGGCACCTGCCCAACAAGTAAAGTATGCTGGCGCTTATAACATAGAATTAGCAATTAGAGATTGTTTTTCCAACACTTCATTGCTGAGGCCTTATTCTAAAGAGGAAAAGTAAAATAAAATGAGTAGATGAAGTTCTTCTATCCTGAGAACGAGGAATCTCCACTGGTAGTCTTTTTATTAAGTCTTTTACTTGGGGATTATTTGTCAATTATGTTAGAGAAAATGGTTTCTTTTATAGATAGAAGAGCAATCTATGTGTTGTTTGTGAACTGTGCTGATTATTTTACATTTGCCAGTTCTTTTTTTTTTTTTTTTTTTGTAATTCTCACTTGAGGACAGTTTTTCATTGCTTTTAGAGAGGAAAGGGAAGAGAGGAAGAGAGAGAAAGAAGCATTGATTGGTTGCCTCGCATAGGTGCCTGGACCAGGGAACTAACCCGTAACCTAGATATGTGCCCAGACTAGGAATTGAATGCACAACCTTTTGGTTATGGGACAATACTCCAACCAACTGAGTCACACTGCCTAGGGCTGCATTTTCCCGTTCTTTTTATATATTCTTTTCTCTTCTCATTCTGTTCTATGCCTCAGGAGACTAACTCTTGTGCATTGTATCTCCCACGTGCACCTACCAGTCTCTGGGTACCATGCCACTCCTTTATTTCCCTTAACTTGCCCATAACTCTGAACTAACACTTTAATAGAATTCTCATTATTTGAACCATTGGAAGTGAATTCAGTCTTTTTCCAAGACACTAATAATAGTTAATAATACATGATTTTTAGAATGTTGAGTTGTTGCTTGATTACAGGTGAAATATTCCTATTACAGTTATCTGTGTGCTATTTCTTTCTATAACAGTGTCCTGTAGTGGATAACATGGTACTCTACCAAAAGAAGTAAATGACTAGACTAAGTAGAGATAAAAAAATACTGCTCTTTGTTTCAATTCAGGCTAACTCTGAGAGTCATCCCAACTCCAGATCTTGCCATGAATTGGCTAATGCCTCATTACTTACTTCACTGGATCAGCTTCTTTCTCTCCTTAGTCTTGTAGATCTATGTCCTGAGAGCATTCCCCAATACATTTTCTGCATGCAACTCTCAGTTTCTAAGCCTTTTTTCCCAAGGAATCCAATCCGTTATGCAATGACTGAGGTGAGCCTGGACCTGAGTTAGTGAAGGAATATAGCTACAGCCTTGAATTCAGCAAATACTTAGACCATGACTATAAGAATCAAATCTTCCTATAGTCTCTCATTTTAAAAAAAAATTGTTGTAGCCGCTAGTACAGCTATTGCTGATGTTACAGAACCAGCCAATGGTGTTCTGGAACAGACATGGGGTTTGATTACCTGCCTCCAAGAAGCATGACTCTCTAGGCAAGAGTTTGGTGAAAAAGAAAAGGTTTTTGTTTGTTTTTTTAAAAGCTATGCAGATTTTAAAATAATGGCAGATTCCTACTATTAATTCCTACTTCTTTAAAAAACGCCCAAAAACAAGCAGCCCTGCCTTCCTTTGCCAAACCAGGCCAGTTTCAGAACACGCCACTCAGAGGTACCATCTTTCAGAAAAGCAGAAGTCTGAAGCTCAGCATTCCCAGTCACAGTTCACCCCCAAGCATCTCTCATGTCTCTGTGTGACTGGCCAGGCAGGTCCCCTCCGCACCGCCAGTTCTGTTGCCACCTTCTGCAGCAGACTTCCAGACCCCCGACCTCATGGCAGCCTTCTCTGCAGACCTCTCGCCAGACCTCATGGCTGACTGACCATCAGACTTCCTGCTCCAATTTGAAATGCATGGCTCATAACATCCTGTGTGATCTAACATCAGGCTCTTCCTAAAGTGTGTTAAGGTCCATCATTTCAGTCAGCTTGCCATTGTCTTTGACCCTCTTTTGGCTGCCATCTTTAGTCAGGGCAAGAGTTCCTAGTGACACACAGGCATCTGAGGAGGGCATCTACCCCTCTCCCCCGGAGCTCACACAGGCACTGTATTAGCTTCCCCACCTGGCTATGTCACGAGTCACTGCATGTTCTCATGGTCACTACACAATTCTGCAGCTTCTGAGATCTTCTTTTCAGGAAAGCATGGGCTGTTAACCTGCCTTTGTTATGCAATGTGTCTTAAATGTTGTATTTTTTGCTCTGTGGGCACCCCTCCTGACCCCCTCAGCCCCCCCTGAAGGGTTTGGGGATGACGGTAGGGCTCCCTCCCTTCAGGAACTGATGCCCTGTACCCTGTTACACCGGGACTAGAAAATGCACTTTCTCCTTTCTAGAGTTAGAACTCTTTTTATTAGGCAACCCCAGAGAATTACTTCAGTCTCAGAGAAATTGTGTTGTGTTCCATCAGGGACTGGGTGGGTAGACATTTAAATTGTACCAACCAGTTATCTCCCAAATCATCTCTCTTGTCTCCTACCTTTATTATCTCTTATTTCAAGATTGTGCTTGTCAGTGCCTGTTGTAATGAGTTTGTTCCATGAAACCAAATGAGAGCATAGGTTTCTACCTGAGGCAGCCAGCTTGTTACTCTTAGGAGTGAAGCAAGTCAGTCTTGAAAGAAAGATGATAAAAAGCAATTGTTGCGTTGAAAAATTTCAGAAACAGGTTTAAAGTTTGAATTGTAAAAGTAGGAATATTGATAGGAATGGGTGGGGCAAAAGCAGGTCAGCAACAAATGAAGAGAATTCTGTACATCTGCACAAAAACTCTTGGGCTTCAGAGACTTGCCTGCAAGTGTGTTGATAAGGGTGAGTAAGGCAAAAAATTTTTAAAAAGATTATGACTATCCTCATAAACTCTCTTCTCTCAATGACTTCTGATGCAAGAATCATTAGTATGCTGATGATTGCTTTCAATGACAAGCCAGGGGGGCTCCCAGGAGCTACAAATAACAAGGTCCTCAGTGCAAGCTACCACAGTCAGCTAGAATGGGTGAGGAGACCGGAGCCTTGGCAGCGAGAATGGGAAAGGAGGAAGCAGAACGAAGAAGGTGCACAGGGCCTTTAAATCCATGACAATGCAATCAGCATCAAGAAAGAATGTCAGCATAACACGCATATAAGATAACTGGCTATCCGAAATTACATTTTAATGCATTAAGTCTATTGAAATGATCAATAATACTTTTAAGGCTTCTTTATAAAATCAGCCTCACACAACTCTTAGTGGACTCTTTCTATGTATAACAGTATGAAATGAAATCAAAAGAGAGAAAAAAGATGACTATAGTTACTGATTGAAAAAACCCTAAATGACCAATTTTCTTTGGAAATATATGTTTAAATATCATAGCTTAGAAACTCACATTAGTCTCTGTTTTAGAGTTTGAAAGTTAGTAATAGAACAATGCAATTTCCTTTGCAATGATAGTATTGCTTCACTTACTTAATATAAACAAAAGATACAATTGCTCAGTAACGAAATGTGTTCGTTTATCTCCCATTCTCCTCAGCAGTCTCGCTAAACAAACAAACAAAAAAGTAATCCAAGGTTAGTCTTTCATCGAAATGCTTTTTTAATGAAAAATAAATCTAACTAGTACTCATTTAAACAGATTTAGAGTTAAGAATTCTCTTTGAATTCAGGTAGATTCTAAGTACTTGTAATCTAAACAGATTTTTACCAGAAGATTTGTTAGTATAGCAGGCCAGAATTAGAGGGATTGACCCCACAAGTGTGGATATTCAGAAACACTAACAAACTTACTCACAAAACAGTCTTAATGAACTACAACTAACTGTAATAACCATTTTTCAAGGTGGTTTCTGTCCAATTTAAACACATCCATGGAGGCGATATTTTTAGGAAGGGGTGACCTTCAAGTTTTCTTCCATTTTAGAAACTCTCAATAATCTTCCAAGTATTTTAATCTCATAATGCTCTATATGGGTGGCCATGTTTTCCCACGGCATTGCAATAAGGAATAGCAGATTTGTGTTCCATGTTCCTAGGAAGGCTGTTGACAAGGGTAAAGCACATGGTGTCTCCCATGGCATGCTTCCCCCATACCGACCCATTCCCAGGACAGGGGCGGGGAGGGGCTGTGGAAGCCCAGAATCTGAGATGCCCCAAGATTTCCACCCCATTGTGTACGTACCCGGGGAAACTTTCTGCTGGAGTGTGAGTGAGACCTGTGAATGTGATGGCATTGTTTCTCCTTTGAATAAGTTGTACTATGAGGCAAAAGTGATGAGATTGTCACTCCTTACTCCTCCTGGACTTAAAGAAGAACATTGGCATGCTGTGAAGAGGGTCATATGGCAGGGGATAGTAGGCGGCTTCTAAGAGCTGAGGGCCTCAGTCCTACAATTGCAAAGATCTGAATTCTGACAACAATCACAGGAGTTTGGAAGAGAATCTCAAGCTCCAGAAAAACAATCTGGAGTCCAGATGACACCTTGGTTTTACCCTTATGAGACCATGAGCAGAGGACTTGAATGGGATGCCTGATGTACTGGAGATAATAAATGGATATTGTTTTAAGTTGCTTAGTTTGTGTTAATTTCCTACAAAGCAACAGAAAAGCAATATGAGGTGGGGATGTGGGAATGGTTGGGATGTTGAATAAGGTTAATGACACTCATGTGGTATGTGTATATATTATTTGGATTTTCTCAAAGCTGCCTTGTCATAGGTCCTATTAGCAAAGAAGGAGGCAGTATTGCCTAATGGATTAGAGACTGGACCGTGGAGTGAAGTTACAGAGTTTGAATCCCCATTCTGCCACTTAATTACTGTCTGAATTCCAATTAGAAAATTAGCTTCTTTGTGCCTCAGCTTCCTCAGTTATAAAACAGAGACAATAATAGTTCCTAGGGTTTTGTAGTTATTAAATGGCCTAACCCATACAAAGTGCCCAGCTGGGTGTATAGTAATCATTCCATACATCTTAGCTGTTAGGAAACTTATGTTGCAAGAATAGAAACTTTAATACACTAGCATAGATGATTGTTTTTTTCTTTTTGTCTCAGGTAATAGAATAATAAATGGGGTGATTTCAATATGATGGGCTGGGACACAATGTCATCAGGGTATAGCTATCTATATCTCTTGTTATTCTTTCTTCTTTCTGTTGTCTTTATGCATTTTCTAATAGTAGTTAGGGGACTTTAGTTAACACAAACATCATATTGTTAGATCACACCTCATCTCTGTGAGAAAGGAAGGAGGAAGTCAGAAAAGGATGAAAGGATGAAAGAAAAGGAAGAGAGAGAGAAAAGAAAGAAAGAAAGAAAGAGAGAGAGAGAGAGAGAGAGAAAGGGAGAGAGAGAGGGAGAAAGAAAGGGAGAGACAAAGAGTAAGCCTCTTTTTTTCCAAAAACTCTAGCAAATGCCTCCTGCTGTTCAATAGTTTTGACTGAAATAGATACAAACCCAGAACCAAGGAGAGGAGCCAGGGAGATGGGGCAGGATCCTCTAAGGCACTAATATTCATTTCTTGAAATTGAGAATGGGTCGATTCAATCCTGTTTAAAATTTATGACTGATCAGCAGTCACTTGGTAGTCACAAAATAGTTACTTGGTAGTTACAGAATAGTCATGGGGATGTAAAATACAGCATAGAGAATATAGTCAATAATATTCTAATGACCATGTATGATGTCAGATGGGTATGGGCTTTATTGGGATGATCACTTAGTAAGTTATGTATGTCTAACCACTGGGTTGTACACCTGAGACTAATATAATACTGTATGACAACTGTAATTGAAAAAATAAAAAAATATTTAAAGAAAAAAATAAATAAAATTTATGACTGAGAATTGAGAGTATGATGGTTTCTCAAAAGAAAACCAATCCATTTGTTATGGATCAAGTTGTGTATCCCAAAAAATAATTTGTTAAAGCTCTAACCTCCAGTACCTGTTAATGTAACCTTTGAAACACTTCTTGAATTCATGATCAGTGGAAGCTCAGTAAATAATTTGGCTTCCCTCCTTCTTTAGGAGACTTTCAAGAAAATTAAAGAAGAGTTTCCAAAGGAAGGAATATAAAAGTGTATGAAGTGAAGTCAGAAATAACTCCTCGGCAATGGGTAAGTGACCATAGGGCCTTCGAATAATCTGTTTTGGAAACCATTGTACATATCCTAGGGCCTGGAAAGCAGTATACACCCCCAATTACATAGACAGTTGAAGTTGAAGTAGCTAATACATATAAATTTTACTTCTGCTCCTTTTAACACAAAGTACGTTAGCATGTGTATTCCTGTATTGGAGAAAAAGAAAAGAATATGGGGGAAAAAACTCAATCTACAATAAGCACCTACTATGTGCCCAGCTCTTATTTTATTTGATCACTCACTACCAAAGACTGTTAGGCAGATATCTGTGCCTATATTATGAGTGAAAATAGGATTAAGGTCAGAATATTAAGGAAGGTTTATAATACACTGTTGTAGGCTAAATATTGGTCCATAAAATAATGAAGATCTAGTTCCAGGAACCTGTGAGTTTTACCTTACCTGGAAAAAGCCTCCTTGCTTTTATATGTGATTAAGAATTTTGAGATGATGAAATTATCTTGCATTACCCAGGTAGACCCTAAATGCATTCAAAAGTGTCCTAATAGGAGAGACACAAAGCGAGAATATACTATATGCAGAAGACAAGGTGATATGAAGGTGGAAGCAGAGATAGGAATGATGTCGCCACAAACCAAGAAATTCCAGCAGCCACCAGAAGAAGCTGGAAGAAACAAGGAATATATCCTCTCTTAGGGTCTCCAGAGGGAGTGCATTCCTCCCCAATAAAACTGTTTTCAGACTTCTGGCTTCCAAAACTGTATTCAATACATTTCTTTTGTTTTAGGCACCAAGTTCATGGTAATTTGTTACAGTAGCCATGGGAAAGCACATATATCTAGCTAATAATTATTAGTGCTTTGTTATGTGATGAGCTCTGTTTAAAAATTATTATGCAACAAACCCAAGAAGTAGGTAGTGTCAAAATTCATATTTTATAGTACAGGAAACTGGAGCACAAAAGATTACCTTGTTCAGGTCACACAGCTAGTAAGTTAGGGTTGATGTCAGAGGCTCATGGGGAGGCCAAGAGAAGCCTAAACCCAATGCCAATGTCCAAGTTCTTGTCACTGTGTAAGAAAGAATTCAAGAGTGAGACAGAAAAGGTCAGCAAAACACAAAGATTTCATTGAAGCAAAAGTACACTCTCAGGTAGGGAGTGTTGGCAGGCTTCAGAAGTGAGTCACCCAAAGGGTCTTGGGAGCTAAGCTTATATTTTGGGCTAGTGGAGAGGACCTCATGAGGGCTGGAGCTGGGCAAAGTGGAAGCAAAGTGGGTGAGGCACTGCCTTACCAACAGAGGAGGAGTTTTGCCCTTATTTGGTCCTTTCCAGAACAATTATGGCATCGGTGCGTATCTGCAATGCTAACGGTATTATAATGGTATAACTGGCTACAGGTCATCTTTTGTTCAGGGTGCCCAGCCCAGCTGATTAGAACTGGACCTTATTTGTTTCTGTGGTTTTCCTTGAAAGCCTGTTTCCGTGTAGAGAGGCATACTCAATCTAACTATCCTGCTTCAGGGTTACAAATTATATCAGTTTGCTCAAAATTGTCCCAAGTATAGCATTGAAATTCTTGTATTTAGGGAAATCTTTCCATCCCAAAGAAATCTAAATGGTCTCCTATAGAGAGATTTGAATCCAGACAGCCTTATGTACATAGGATGTTCTTAACAACTCCAGCCCATACCTTTCATTTCAATTATTATCATTTGGGTAGTGAGGCACGACATGATTGAATCACCCATGACCAGTGTAAAGCCCATGCTTTGTTCCACTGCAGCAGGTCACCAGGCATTTGGCGGAAGCTTTACTTCGCATTCAAAGAATGGAAGCTGCCCTCCTAAGGAATGTGGCAGCAGGGTGCCTCGTTCCCCAACCCCACCGTCAGAACCACCTCTCAAAGCAGGTCTTTTTTTGTCCAGAAGTTTCCATGGAATAAGGGCAAAGCTTTTGTTTCCCCATGGGCTTCTGTCCTGAAATAAGACTCACTAAGCTTTGAGTGAAGAGACAGAAGTGACAGGTTAGCTAACTCACCTGGTCTATGACACTGTGACTCAACCTCAGCACTTTATTTCAGGTCGGTTCAATCTACAACATTGAATGCTCTTTCGGCAGTATGGATTTTTTCTATAAAAAGACCTTATAATTCTACTGATATCCATTTTCTGATGGCTATTGCTCTTGTTAAAAGTCCTATGCCACAGATAAAGTCATCTTAAGTACATTACCAGTCATATTAGAAGAGTAATTTCAAGCATTCTCTTGCATTTCCTTAACCTTCCTGAACTAAAAGCACTTTACTTTTTGGAGGTACATCAGAAGTAAAGAAAGAAGACCACTAGAAACTGGATTTCTACTTTTCTAATTCAGTCCTCTTAACTCCCCTCCATCCATGCCTTTCCCCTCCCACAGAAGTCTCCCTTATTCTTCCCAGTTCATCTCAAATCCTGTCTTTTCCAGAAAGGTCTTCCCAACCTTCTTTGTACACAAATAATAGTAAAATAAAAATTTATACAATATTGTAACATTTTACTATGTGTCCAATACTGTGCTTTATAAGTAGATAAATAGATAATCTTAGATTAAATATGCATGTAATCTTATTCAATCTTCACAGCCACCCCATGAAGTACATAGTATTTTAATTATCTTAATTTGCATATCAGAAAATTAAGTCACAAAGAAATTAGATAATTTGCCCAAAGTTACAATGCTCGAACCCAGGTCTGTGTTCCCAGTCTGTAACCTCACCATGATCATTCTCCAAACATTCACCGAGTACGCTGCTGCTTGCTGGTGTGGCACATAGTCCTGGTTATCGTTAGGTAACTTTTCACATGCAGGTCTTGTTTATCACAGGTGTCTCTAGAAACTCCTAAATCATAGGAACTCTACTCTATGCCTCTGAGTCTTCAGCACTTAGCATAGTATCTTCCTTAGTATGAACACCAGTTTTTACCCGAATCTAACATGATAGCATCGGTCTTGGAAGAAATACAAGTACAGGGAGCAGGTGGCCTCTGGATGGTGGGAATAGCCCTGAGCTGATAATGACAAAGAATTGAAGTCTACCAGAACCCCAACTGAGAAAGGAAAGAAATTCTTACCTAGAGCTTCTGAGAGGCAAGAGTTCTCCCAGACTTCTGAACAACAGAACTATGAAATAATAAATTTGTGTTATTTGAAGCCATCAAATTTATGATCATTTGTTATGGCAGCAGAGAAAAGCGAATACAGTAGGTACCCAATAAATACCAGCTTTTGTACGTAAAAGGTTCAACTCAATATGGTGTGTTGAATGGGAGTTTGAAAGCATAATATGGTACAGCCTCCCTTCTTAAGGAACAGAAATGTCTCATTTAAGCAGGACTATTTGGTATCAAGTATACATGTTAAGACATAAAGACAGCATCGCTTCCCTCTGCAGGCAATTTCAGTGCTTTATCATCCATATGCTCAAGAAGGTCTTCCCATGTCCAAGACAGCCCTTTCTTGCCATTGATTTAAGATTATTCTTTCTTGGAAGAAGGAGCTTATACCCTTTGCAACAGCATGGATGGAACTGGAGAGCATTATGCTAAGTGAAGTAAGCCAGGCAGTGAGGGACAAATACCATATGATCTCACCTTTAACCAGAACATAATCAACAAAAGCAAAAAGCAAGTAAAACTTAACCAGAGACTTTGAAATTAAGAACAATCGAACAATGGCCAGGGGGATGGGGGAGGAGACAATGGGGAGAAGGGTTTTCAGGAACCACTATAGAGGACACATGGACAGAACCAAGGGTGGGGAGGGAGGCAGGGAAGGGAGGTGGGATTGGAGGCGGAGGGGAGGGAAGAGTATGCAGACAACTGTAATTGAACAACAATAAAGTAAAAAAAAAAAAAAAGGTTATTCTCTCTTGCCCATCTCCTTGTGGACATAGAGTACATCTGGTCAGCATCGTCCTACTCTATGTCCTTCAAATTCTCAGATAGTAATCAAGTTTTCCCTTAGAGTTCTTCTCACCAGAATTTAACTTTCCCTTTAATGAATTTTTGATTTATGTAATTATTTTATTTCTTTTATTTGGATGCCTTTTTAAATGATTAAATAAGTGGCAATATATTTGGCTAGTGCTCAGGCAGGGCTAGAATTATAAAACATATCCCTTACTTGCAAACCGTTGGTAGTAACAAACCCTGCAACAACTTCTACAGCTGGACTATGTCGTATGGGATTTCTCAGAGTAGGTAAATATTTGTCCAGCAATAATTCTTCTTGGCTGCTTTCGATTTGTTTAGACCAAAGCTTATAAAATTCACATTGTTTTGTAAAATCTTTGGCTGAATGAAAAACCACTTTTATAAAAGTATCTTTTCTAGAAAATTTTATAAAGATGTTCCTCTAGCTGTATAAGGGCCGGCCTTTCCCAATCAAAGATTTGGCTTCTCGACTTCCTTTTAAGTCTCAGTCAGCATTTCAAAAAATCAATGTGCTTTAATAATAATTCATAACTCTTCCTGTGTTGCCTTTGTTAGCCAGTTGGAGCAGTTATATCTTGCTAGCTGCGTTTTTAGGAAAATACTCAACAGCAAAATGGGATACACAAATCACAAGCGCAGCGTTCTAAGAAGCCTGCTTATTCTGCTGGGCTGTAACAGTGTGAGCCAAGCATATCCAACAGCTTTGACACAAGCAAAAGCAGAGTCTTCTCTGGAAAAAGCAATTGGCCGCTCGCTAAGGTTCTTGCTGTGCCCCTAGTGTAGAAAGGGCATGGGCCCCACCACACTGTCGTCATCGATCGAAGTCTGTGGAGTACCTTCTATGCTCCTTGACCCTTAGAATGAAAGAGCCTCTTCCATCCGTATACATGCCAAATGCTTTTTGTAGAACGAATGAACGAACAAATGAACGAACGAATGAACGAATGAATGAATGAATGAATAAAATATCTTTTAGAAATGTGTTCTTGTGATAGTTTTATGTGTCAACTTAGCTGGGCTATAGTATCCAGTTATTTAATCAAACACTAATATGGTGTTTTTTATAAAGCTATTTTGTACCAATGGTTAACATCTACAATAAGCTGACTTTAAGTAAAGATTAGCCTCCATAATGTGGGTGGGCCTCGTCCAATTAGATGAAAGGCTTTAAGAGCAAAGGTAAGTTTCCTTGAAAATTCTGCCTCAAGACGGCAACATCAGCCTCTTCGTCAGGAGTTTCCAGCCTGCCAGCTGCCCCACAAATGCTAGCCTCTCCAGCCTCACAGCTGTGTAGGCCGTATGTGGCGTAAATGCTAGCTGAGTTTCTCTGGAGAGCTCTAAATAATGAAATACTATTTTTCAATGTTTGTAGATAATATTGGGGTTTAAATACATAAATTGATTGTAAATAGATTCCTGTGTAATAATATGTGTCACTATATATTTTTACAATTGATGAAAAAATACTAAATAATACTAGTACTAATGAGATATGTAAATTGTTGACATTAATCAAGGGTTTCTATACTGAGTAAATTTGGAAACCGTAAACTGACCGCTCAGTTCGGGGAAAATATTTCATCAACTCTGTAGTAGAACGGACCATACACATGACTAAAAGGTGAAGAAGAAGGAGAACCTGAGTCTCAGAGTTCAAAATCACAGGCTGCTTTCAGCCAGCTGCTGAGCTGCGGTTACATGAGCTGCCTTCAGAACCAAAGCCCCTCATTTGTCCCAGTGTTACAACGGTCTGCACTCCCTCCGAAGCCCCAAGAGGACTACAGTCTCCAACCATAACAGTCATAGTAATAACGACCATATCCTGAGGGCATCCTATGTGCCATGACTTCGTATAGAGCATTCTATGTACATAAGTTACTCTCAAAACTCCTGTAAGATAGGAGTTATTGGTAACACTTGTTTCGCACAAGCACAAAACTAGACCTCGGAGCAGTAATTTCCCAAAGTGTCTTTAGTTTTCTGTTGACTACTGAGCATGCATTGTAGATGTTCATTAATTACTTGGTGAATTAAGTAATACAGGTGCTCTAAAGAGAATTTGATGCAAATCATGTATTTAACAGATGAGCAAACTGAAGCCAAGACAGGTAACTGGCTTGTTCCATAAAGTACAGCAAATTAATGGCATTGTCACTACCAGAAGCCAGCTCTCTTAAGTATTAGGTGAGGTCATCACAGATTTCATGTTTCTGCTCCTAACAGCTATAGCTTCGGAGGCCCTTTGTACTGTCAGGATAGTCGCCCCCCACCACCACCAGCTAACCAAATGTCACGCTTGGTCTGTCAGAGCGTGAGGGAAGTTAGCTGCTGATCTCTTTCTCTTATCCTCCCAAACCACCTCTAACCACAGTCAATGGGGTCCCCAACAAAAGTATATCATTGATGATTTCTTTCTTCTCTTGATTAAACACAACAAACAAAGAAACCTAAAATTCCTCTCTTAACCCATCCAATTAATAAGTTAAGTATTTGAGTTTATGAATCTTACTTAAACCTTCCCAATATGTGCAATGTTTGCCTAGAACATGTATAACTTCCCCCAAAAAACTAGAACCCCCCTACATGGTAAATGTTCCCCAGCCAGTGATTCTAAGAAATGATGATACAAATATCTCTTAGGCTTTTCAATTACCTAGTTAGGAACTATTTTTAGAAGTGTTAACCGGGAAAGCTAATTTTTGGTGAGAGACATGATCTAAAAATTAAAAGAGACCTTCAGGTTATATAATGTCTAATCACTGGGAGGTATACCTGAACCTAATATAATATTGTATGTCATTTATAATTGAAACATTAAAAATCATTTGTAAATAAATAAAATAATTTTAAAAATTAAAAGGAAAATGATACAAGCTATAAGGCCTAGAGGTGAATTAAAGATCAGTGGTAGTGCTAGCATTTTGCTGAATACATGGATTTGGAACCAAAAGCACACCTCTAAAGCATGTATATTGGAGAAAGTATAATAGAATAAGCAAGTCTCAAATTCAGAGCAAAAATCCTGAGTTGAAAAAAAGCATAGAATTCCAAACCCTCCGAAATTCTAGAATTAACAAATCTCCTGGCCACAGGAACACCTGAGTATCCCAAGTATAAATTATCTGTTCATATGTCTTAGAGAGGTCTCTAAGCAGTGACCTGGATGGAGCCATCGGAGGAACCCACCAATCGATAAGCAATTATCTGTAATGAAGATAAATAAGCTTCACTTTTCCAAGAGTAAAATGAAAAGAGCTTTAAGCTTCTACCCTTTCAAGCTCTGGTTCTTGGCCTATAGAGATTGTCTTTGTCCATCCAGAAATGTAAGCCTACAAAATTACACCACCTTCGATAACAAATACATTGTCGTATCTCCTGAAACCCTCTAGCATAGGTGAAAATAATCAACTATGTACATTTTTAACCTGTCATTGTGATTACCGACTTAGACCTCTTCACCACATTCCAACTCCAGGGATTTCATCAGATTCTTCCAATACTTCAAGCATCCTCCTGCACCAGGTTTATTAGAATTTGCGAGGTTTTGTTTTTGTTTTTGTTTTTTCACTCAAATACTTTCTTCTTAACCTTCAGGTCCACCTAAATATACTCTTAGGAGTGGATTTCTCTGATCATACTACCTAAATTAGTTCTTTTCACCTGTTATTCTCTGTCATAAGCACATTTGTTTTCTTTATGGTTCTTATCACAGTCTGTAATTTTTTGTTGGCTTCTTTTTTCTGTTTTCTTTTGTAGAGAGTAAACTCACTGAGGTCAGAAATTTTTATAGCCCCAGATTCTATCAAAGTAACTGGCATAAAATAGATGCTCCATAACTATGGACCAAATAAATGTTCTGACAAAAATGCAAATGTGTGAAAATAAAAATTGTACATTTATGTTCGGTCTGTGCTCACAGACCTGGTAGATGTCTGCAGTTTTGAAGTATGCTTTTCCTTGTTCTATACAGACATACATTAAGTTTTGGGCATTTTATCTACAACTTTTTATAAGACATACATAATATATGTAGTCAGTTTAGCATAAAATTCAGCACCGCAGAGAATTACAATTTTTGAGAGGCCTAAAAGTTAAAAAGGACCAGGAATTTGGTCCTGACTGTGTAATCCTATGCTAGTTATTTAACTCACATGAAATGCTTAAGTTAATTATTTTAGTTTCCTCCTCTGTTAAACAGAAATAATAATAATACCTTCGTGATTAAAAAGGTTATTCCTAGGATAAAAATTAAAAGATATATAAAATTTTTCATATGACAATAAAAACAAAAAATGGTGGATATTTTTACTCTGATCATTTCAACTGACCATTGTTATTGAGAAGAATCTGGTGAAGGATTCAGACAAAGAACATGTATGCATAAGCCATGGACGTGAACAACCGTGTTGGGACTGACTGTGGGAGTGGGAGCAGGCTAGAGGAGGGGGGCAGAGGGGGAAAAATTGGGATAACTGTCATGGCATAAATAACAAAATTAAAAAAACATAAACATTAAAAAATTATCAAAAGGAAGGAATCTGGAAGTAACACATTTACATGCTTTCCTTTCTCTAGACAATGTTTAAACAATTTTTACCAAACTGAATATGGCAAGAGGCATAATAGTATTTTCAAAAAAATTTATATGAATTACAAGATATGTTATCCCTAGTTTTCCAGGTGCATATAGCAAATTTTAATGCCTTGGACCAGTCAAACCCTTGATGCTTCCTGTATGGCATTAGGGAGAACATTTTCATGAGCCGGTGATTCTCTAATCCTAAATACAGATTTGCACTCGTTAACCAATTTGCTAATAACCTAGGTCTTAGAACTGCCACATCAGCACTATTTAGTTACATTTCCACAGCATCCCTTCTACATTCTCGCATTTCTCC
The DNA here is from genome assembly GCA_004026765.1 of Micronycteris hirsuta. Taxonomy (NCBI): domain Eukaryota; kingdom Metazoa; phylum Chordata; class Mammalia; order Chiroptera; family Phyllostomidae; genus Micronycteris; species Micronycteris hirsuta. Next base: position 73,162 of record PVJI01003579.1, read on the forward strand.
ATCAGGTGAGGTTTGGTGCACACGGTTTAGTTCTCCTACCTTAGGTCTTTTTTCCCTTTGAGTCAGTGAAATGCTTTTGTAGACAATGCAATCTTCCACTAATACCTCCACAGTAACTGAAACTTACAGTCCAGCTAATGATGTGACCTTCCGAACTCAACTTCAAACCTTTCTGCATTCTTCTGAGTATTTTAAACTTATTTCTTTCCGTGCTTCTTTGTGACTCCCATCAGCAAAGGTTATTGATGTAATCTCAAAACAGTAGGAAATGGGACATATTTGTCAAGAGCTAGTATTCCAGCTATATATCACATTAGCAAATTTTAAAAATTCCATTTGCAAGTAGAAAATCCTGTTGGTAAGATATTTATAAGAGGATATTCTTGCCCATACACAATTTAAATTGAAAAATCAGAAGTGAAAAGAAGATTGTTTTTCTATGTCTCTAGTAGAGAAAAGGAAGGCACTACTGTCAGTGAAGTTGATACTGGGTAAATTCAGTTTTGTATGCAACACAGCATGTACGGGTAGATAACAAAGTTAGAGTAAAATTATGCCTATTAACAGTCTTAATTTAAAATTTATTTTATAAGTAAAGTGGATCATAGGAGAACTAACAATAAATTGATGGTATCATCTAGATGATAGCAACAGTGTTCTCTCTTTTCTGGCTTGTTTAATTAATGAAACAACTTGAGGACTGCAGGCTGACTTCTAAGGTCATCTCTGTACAAACCATGGACGATATGTGGGTTCAGAGATCTCTGAACCCTCTACTTACTCTGCCTTTAATGGGGACTGAGCACATTGGCATAATAAAGCATAAGGTTGGTCTTTGAAAGGTAATACATATATTGATGAGAAGGGTTTATTTGTGTTGTCATAAATATGACTGTGAAATTTTGGAACAAATAGGGTTTCGGAGCATTGATCTCAAAAAACAAATGGACTTCTTGGCTTGCGGGACAACAGGTGAGGTCAAACAGAACTGGTAGCATAAAGAAAGAAAAGGGACTAGAAAAGAAAGGAGGAAACGTTCAGGTACCTTGTGGCAAACAAATACTTTTCTGTGTGTGCAAACTCTGGAAACTGTGTCTGCAATTCACTGTGAGTAATTATTGGCTTATTTCTGGTGATGAACTGAGCCCACATACCCTTCCGGTCACTCCAGAGAATAAGTCTATAAACTTATTAATCGGTGAGTTGTCAGGTGAATGCAAACAATGTGTGCAGCCATACCCAGACTTAAATGTAGAACTTTTTTGGCCAAAAGTTTCATAGGCTTTGCCTGAACATTCCAGACCATTCATAGAAGAGGTCACTGTTAACCATGTTAAATAGCTCAAATGAATATTTCCAGTTACTGAAAAAGGTCATAGTAGCAATATATTATTTTAATCTAATGGTTTTTATTCCTTCAATTAACCCATCTCCCCTAAATGTAAATCCACTGAGTGACTATTATTGTAACAGCATAATTGAATGGCCAGAAAAGATCATCTTCTATCATTAGGTCTGAGTAGGTACAGTTGTCACCTAAGACCAAAGACTTGGCCTATATTCATCATTAATTGAGATAAATAGCAGATAATTCTGTGTAGAATTATCTATAACCAAATATATATATAGAAACGAAGTATATAGAAAGTAAAGCTATGTAAGATTTCATTACATAATTTCATTTATTATATAATGATCAACTTCATTACATTATTTCATTTCCTTTTGTTTATATAGACCAGGCTTGGTGTATGAAGAGATAATAGCCTCTCTTTCAATAAAAAGGCTTTAAACATTGAGAAATGTATTAATTACAAGTATTTGGTCCTTCAAGCTGCCTTATATTACTTTTCTATTTTCGTTAGGATGACATTTTCCCATTTCTGAACATGACTGCTGCTGTAGGCTATTCAATAAAAATATTATTCCTTCGCTTTAAATGTCTGTTCTGATTTACTTTTGTATTGTTTCTTTAACCCCCTACTCAGTTTATCCCATGGTGACGTTTTTGAGCTGAAAAGGGTAACTTGGCATTACACCAGTAAGTATTACTGACATGAAGTTGCACAGTTTTAAGCCAAGTTCAGCAATGATAAAATAGAAGAATAAGAAGAAGTGAGTTAGTGTTACTGAAAAATGCCTTTCAGTCATCGAACCCTTAATGGACACTATTCTTCATGTCTGAGAGTAAATCTTTTTGCTTCAGCCTAATAGGCGCTATAGGGATCAACTTTGAGCATTAAAATATTGTTAAAATAGTAAACTATAATAAATGGAATAGATTTGTGACCACAATACTTGTGGTTGTTTTAATTACCAGACAAAGTATGCTGTAAAATCAGTTTCATGATTCTTTCTAGAACAAAGGAATTTGCTGAAATGTTTCAGCCAGCAAGAAACGGTCACATTCAGTTGAGGGACGACCTTCAGACAAGGACTTGCAGTGGCTCTCCTGCTGGAGAAGAAGAGCTCAAAACAGACAAACTGAACTGAATGGAATGTGTGAAATAATGGAATCACAAAAGCGTCTTTTTTATGAGTCTGTCCCACTCACTATTATCGTGTACACTGTGAGGGAGCACTGGGAACCACACAGATCGTCAACAGATTTAAAGATCAAAGGGAAACTGTCCCTTTTCTTCATCACCCCTCCAAAAGTTTACGAGACAGCAGAGATCCCAGGGTGAACTATCACAATCTAAACTTTACCAAAAGCAAGACTTTAAACCACACAAGTAAATGGTGGTCAGTTTTCATCAAACCAAACTTCATGGGTAAGAGATTATCTCATCACAGCTAGGGGAGGCCACAAACTAGAAAGATTGAAATTCCCCTAGAAAATTATGAATATGATACCTTAATATAAGAAATAAAGTGTTATTTGGGTGACTACTGGCCTATAGAACAATTTGCCTTCTTTTCCTGATGGGATATATAAGAATCTAAGGTGAGGATCATGCAAACCACCCATAAAACATTAGAGGAATGATCCCCTGCCTAGGCGTCTGTGGCCACACTTCTCCCATATTTACTACTTAAACTTTCATCCCTCTGCCCCATGTCAGGTTAAAGTTTCTAAGAAGTATCAAATGTGAAAAGCGTAATAGGTAGAGAATGCAAATGGAGATTCTGACTAGAGGGAATTTACAAAGTCAATAACTATGACTCAGTTGGGGCAAATGTGATTCAATGTGTTTTAAGTTTAATAACAGAACAGCTTCTCTGTAAGTCGCACAGTTGGCGTCTATGAAATGACTGAGAATGACCACACTGATGAGCCTCATCGCTGGTACTCACACATGCACTTCACTTAATATTTTGCATGATGTAATGGAGTCTGGTGATGGAATATAACTTCTGAATTCTCATGAGTTCTAGAATGTGAAAAATTATTTGAATGTTCTTTGCAGGTATCCTTCAAGCCTGTTTTAATATAAAACACCCCCCAACTTCAGTTTTGAAAATCTCCAACCAAAATGGGCAAAAAGAAGAAGGTATTTGGAAAATGTGGGACTCGCAAGGAATGATACAGACCTGTGTTGGGCTTAGGATAATATCAGAGAAGTAAGTTTAAGAGTTGGAGAGAAAAGCACCAGAATATAAAAGACAAATACAATAAAAGGCATGGCAGATACCAAAAAAAATAAAATAAATAAAAACCCAAAAAACGCTTTTCCAAATTTTGCTTAAGGATCATCTTATGCCCAATAATATTTCTGTATAAATATCACTCATTGACCACAAAGTTCAGCCTACTGTCTGTTATAATTTCTGGTCCTATTTGCCTAGTTAATCAACTTATAAATCTTGTTAGCTAACCTGTAAGTAGGCTTTGTGGACTAGTTTGAGAATTCACTCACCATTTACTATGTTGCACGTATAATAAATTGCAGTTCAGATGAAAAAAATTCTTAGAACACACTTTATTTAAAAGTCAAGGGAAAGGAGGGAGTGAAGAGTTATCACTTAACGAGTAGAGAGCTTCAGTTTTGCAGGACACAGAGTTCTGGAGAGGGCTGGTGGTGACGGCTGTGCAACATGAAAAATTAATGTCTCTGACCTGTACACTTAAGGGTTTAGACGAATTATTTTATATTATGTTTTTATCACAGTATTTTTTTAAGTTAGGAGCTGTTTTAGCACATCTCTATGACTAAAATAATTTGTACATAATTATATTCAAAGGAAAATCCCTAAAGCTTACTTTATTTTCCTATATCTGAAACTATAAAACACACCAAAAGTATACTAGATATGAACTACATGAAGAATGTGAAGTTACAAAAAAGGATTATTGTATATATTGCAGATAATTTACCACGCGGGCAATGCCACTTTTATCAACTAAGATTTTCTTTATTTGTTTCTGTTTGCTCAAAATGAAAACACAGTCTTCTTAACACATTTGTTAGACCCCAGAGCAGTAAGGTTTTATATCTACCGCTTGATCTGCATCTTAATTAAACCATTAAGTGTTATCTCAGTGCCTACAGACATTAGTTGTGCCTTCTCTATCTCCTTTTCATTTCAAAGTTTCGATCTAAAATTTTTAAAGAAAAGCCTAATAAGTGAACAATAAAAGACAGACTCCAGCATTCACAGATTAACTCTTGTCTAAGATTTGCCTTTTGTCCTTTGGTTTATAAAGTTATTTATTCAAGGATAAGTCACTTCATTCCCAAAGGAAATTGTACAAATGATTTTTCAGTGTTTTTTATCAAAAATTATTATGATTTCTTTATAGCTCCTAGATGACAGAGAACAATTAACTTCTCCATTACATAGAACACTAGAAGTGGATAAAAGAACAAAAGAACTGAGATGTTTAAAGCAGAATTGGAAGTTCAAGTTCACAGCATGTTGGATTGCAGATAGAAATGTTTGAAACCGGTATTGTTATCCTCTGGCTTTGGATTCTGGCCCATTTAATTGAAACCCTTCCTTCTCAAAGTGATTCATCTTTCTTCATGATGTCATGTGTTTGAAGAAGACTTTTACTTTAGGTTACATGTCCCTCTTAAGCATTCCAATAACACTATAAATATTATGCCAATCAGCATACCCATTGTAATCTATTTCTTTGTCTTTCCTTCCTTCTCAACTATGAGCAAGTGTTGATTCTACACTCTTCTTTGTTCTACTTTCAGGTTCTACTCTATTATTTATCATGTCATTGGGATTAAATACATAAGAATAAAGAAAAACAAAAATGTTACTGTGTTTATAGGTAATCGTTCTAAGCTTTTCACATTTATTAAATTCTCAAATCAACCTTTTGAGTGGGCATTACTATGATCATATTTCATAAGTCAAGAAACTGAGGAACAGACAAGTTTAGGTGACTTGCGTTTCTTCACAGCGATGGTGAGCGGATACGTGCATAGCCACCACACTAAATTAAATCAACAGAACAATGAGGCTGCAAGGCGTCTCTCACCCAAATCCATGGGGGACTCAGAATTCCACAAGATGAAGGGCCATATGAAAATAAAAGAAAACCATTCCTTGCTCCATCCCCATGTTTTATATTAAACAAGTAAAATACCTTTCTTGATGAATAAAATTCAAAGGGATTTGGATTATCACCATGCTACCAGAGATAATCAGTTTGCATTCTGATTCCAATCCTTTAAAACTATTTACCAAAAGATATTTTTTATACAAAATGGGATCATACTCTATATATTTTGTAATAGTCTGCTTTTGTCTCTTAACATTGTATACATCTCTCTACAGCAACAGCTATAAATTTTCATCATCATTTTCTGCCAGTTGTAAAATAAAGTTTTATAAATGCATTGTGTCAGTATCACTGATGTGTACATTCTACTAGGTCAGCATAGAAATGGGAAAACAAAGTTATTCTCGAAAACAGAGATGTTAGGGCAAAGAGTGAGAGCTGAGGAATGAGAATGTCACTGACAGGAAATTAGCAAGAGACACTACAGAAGAAAGTTGAAGTCAATGATTGGTCCCCAACAATCGAATGGTATACGGTGACTCTGGCTGTGGATACGAAGGAGGGAGGTCACAAGAGTGCAGATAGGTCACTTTTATATCTAGGTTCACAAGTATGTGCTGCTTAACTGGTTTGGCTAAAAATTCCTCATAGACACAAAAAGAATCCAATGGCTTCTAGAACATCTTTGAGAAAACTAGTCACTGGTTAAGTATAGTTAGTCATCCAGAAAAGTTAAGACAACCTTTGGTGTATTTCTGAAAATGTACATTGACCTAAGAAGAGCCCACCTAGGTCAAGGATGCTTAGCTATAACTGAGTAGCAGAAGGACTGATTGCATTATTGACAAATTTTAAACAAATCCATAGCAAGCGTGTTTATACATTTAAGTGTCTTGGGCATTAATGGAGCAGGAGCTAAAGACATGTCTTGATAGGGAGTGAGAAGGAAAGATACTGAGAACACTCACACGGCAACACATTTTCCTGTGACACCAATGTAATGGCACTTAAACTGTACATAAAACACTTTTACAAGTGGATCTCTTTCCAAGGAAATAAAAAGACATGCTTAATCTGTAGGAAAATAAAACTTCCTGGGGTAAGGTCTCAGACAATTGGGTTTAAAGGTTCATTCTTTTTCAATTGCGGTATTTTGTTTTAACGAGGCACATGGAATGCTTCAATTTATTCCTGTGGCACCTTGAAACCTTGTTTTAATTCCCACAGGACCTTAATAAGATTTTTAGAAAGAAGACATTCCTCTATTTTGATTAAATTCAGCCATATAAAAGAGCTCAAGCCTCATGAAGAAGAGAATTCCTGGATCACTAACTAAGGAAGTAACCACATCACAGATGGTTGTCATTCAAGCCCTATCTATGGTAAGAAGGAGCCGCGGTCCTAAATTTAAGAGCCATCTGATTTGGTTGAAATCCTTTTCAAGATCTGTGGTGGGAAATGAGAAAATGAGGTCATTATGTTGCTAATGTTTTACAACTCTCCTCTCCTGTTAACCTTCAACACTAGCACTCTCTACTTCACTCCTGTCTTTCATTCCACTCAGAAAACAGAAAAACAAAATTAGAAGGGAGACCCCACAAAGCTGAACAACTTCCCTTCATGCACAGTCCATCAAATAGACTGTTCTTATTTCTAAGGATTGAATCCTTTCGCTTACACACTGATCCCAACCCTGTCTTCTCATTCTGCAGGACTTCGCTCCTGCAATATCCTCCCTTCTCTCCCCAGTACCCCTCTCTCCCCTAGAGGATCACTCCTCTTTGCAGGAGAGGCAGTGCCTCCCCTGTATGAGAGCGTGGGCTCTGGAAATGGAGTGCCGGGGTTGGGACCCTGGCCCCACCCTGTAGTGGACGCATGGCAAGGAGCCTAGCACTAACCCCTGCTGAGTCTACTTCATCCATAAGGTGAAAGGTTCTCATGAAAACTGAGAATTAAATAAACTGACACTTGTAGAACATTGTTTCTGGCACATAGTAAACTATATAAGTGTGAGCTGATTTTATTCTTCACATAGAAATATACTTTAATATTTTCCACATTTACAAATTTCTCTTTAGCTACTAGGTCACCTTCCATCTGCAGCCTCATTTTACCAATCTTCCTTCTAGAAAGCTCTTCAAAACAGTCTTTCCTCATACCTCTATTTCCTTTCCTCCTACTCTTAATCTCAAGTCTCCCTCCCCTCTATGACCCCACTAAACTAGCTCCAAATTAATGTCACCAGTGGCCTTCATACTGCCAAAGTGAGTGAGCCCTGGTCCAGCAGAAGCAGAACCCAGAGACCAATGCAGACTATAACCACCCAAAGCTTGCATAAACCCTGGAGAGCATATCAGATTACATAAAATGTGAGATAAAATTGTACTAATGTCATCTTACTAAAAGGGATAGAGTTCAAATCCCTCACTGTACTTGGAATCACTGACCCCCTACAATTTAGGTTATGTCACCAAATTTGGTTGATATAATGAGATCCTTTGTCCCTTAACAAGTCCTCTAAAGATCTCACAACACTTTCTGTGCTTTAGATTTCACTGGACCCTGTCATAAGATCAGGAGATATTCAAAAGTGTTTATGGTCCTTAAGTGTGGACAAGTAATTTGTTAGGAGACTCCGTGTAGTTTGCAAATAAATACATAAAACTAGAACTGCATACCAGGGTGTGTTGCCTAACTCCAAATATAAATTATAATTGAAATTCCACTCTGAACTAGACAGATACTTAGATACAAAAGTACATTATGAAGTACTGTGATCTGTAAATTTCTTTGTATTTGCACCTCAACATTACGATCCTAAAGTTAGCTTGAAGAAGTGCACAGTGAGATAAAGAGCATCCTTTGAAGTATTTGATTAGACATCAATTTCTTCATTTTCTTGTAATTGTTCAGAGTTTTCCAGAATTCACTTTAAATCACTGTGCACAACTATGCTAATACTCTGCATAATTTCTTAGCCTCATTTGTGCATGAGCAGGTACATTAATAATAATATAATAGATGTTCTGATTAAAAGAGTTAAAGTCAATATGAATTTGAACATCTGAGAACAGAATCAAGTCCAGAAACTTTTGTTACATAATATTCTTAGATACTTAGGCTATTATTTAGTAGCAAAGTGATAAGAACAAAGGGCACAAGATTTAAGTGCAAGATTTGTTTCCAGGTGAGACCATTAACTCCTATAAAACTACTAACCTGTAAAGACAATATATATTACATACACAACCACGTATCAAATAGACCCCAATATTTCTAAACATGTATGCTTATAAGTTATCTTTTACTTAAGAAATCTGTGAATTAAAATGCATTGCAATTGAAGACATGTCTGATGCACCAGTCTATTCTGAAGAGCAGCAAAATATATATATACGTATATATGGAAATTAACAGATGTATGAATTATTGCCTATAGTTAAATTATAAAGAATGTTAGATACACTATAAAATGTTAGGTACTTAGTTAGTGGTAGCCTTTAATAAAATGAGTTTTATTGCTAAGATTTATTAACTCTATTCAGCCTGAATAGTCATTCAGCACAAACTTTAAAAGTTTTCAAAATACCTAGTACCAGCCTGGTTTTAATGTAAGTAACAAAGTGATCATAAGAAAGACTGAACAGTTCAATTTCAAGAAATTTATCAATCTCAGGTTAATTTGTAATGGTCCATCAGAGCCATGGGTCAAGTCTATGACCTGGTGAGCAAAGCTGGAATTATCCTCTGAAGTGTAAGGATATACCCACTGTCTGTCATTTCAGGTTGGGCTAATCCTGGAATAGATTATGGGGCAAGAATTTGAACTAATGAAGAGAAGGTACTCTTTCCTAGGGCTTGGAGCCAAAGGTACATGAACTCTTTATTAGTCAGGGCTTTCCAGAAAAAACAGAACTAATAGGAGGTGGACAGATGGATGACTAGATTAGATAGATAGATAATTGATAGATAGATCATTGATAGGCAGATAAATGAAGAGAATATTATTCATAGGAATTGGCTCATGCAGTCACGGTGGTTGAGAAATCCCATGATTTTCCCTTTTCAAGCTAGCAAACAAGGAAAGCTGGTAGTATAATTTAGCCTGATCCAAAGAGCTGAGAACCATGGAAGCCAACCGTGTAACTCCCAGTCTGAAGCAAAAGGCCAGAGAAGGAGCGGAGGGGGATCACTGGTGTGAGTCCTGGCATCCTAAGACCAAAAAACAAGAGTTCTGATGTCCAAGGGCACAAGATGGCTGCCTCAATTCAATGAGAAAGTGAGAAAGTTCACCTTCCCTCTGCCTTTTTGTTCTATTTGGACTCTCAATGGATTGGATGCCCACTTTGGTGAAGACAGATCTTTTTACTCAGTCTATTGAGTCTAATGGAAATCTTTTCTAGAAACATTGTCACAGACACACTCAGAAATAAAGTTTTAACACTTATCTGAGCAACTCTTAGCCCAGTCAAGCTGACACATGAAATTAACCCTTGCAGAATTCAAAGAGTGGAAAGACCTGGAATGATTCCTGGTGTAGCATAACATTCTTCTGGCTATTTAGAAGTGGGTGTTAATGAGTGGAGGCAGTGGGTTTTTACTCTTGACCAGCAGCAGGTCAGCAGTGAGGTGGCCCTCAGCAGCCACAGCAGGGAAGTGCAGGGGTTGATTTTGAGCAGCCAACATCTAGGACAGCAGGTGAGTGTAGTCAAGACTGACGTCTGGATTCCATCTGAGATGGGAAAGATGCAGAAGTGGCATCAGCAGTACAAATCACTTTGCCCAGCAGAACTCATAATTCACAATTGTCCTCAGCAACATGCATGGCGGATTGGCAGCCAGAAAGAGGCCTGAGTCAAAGAATCGGACCATCTTGTTCTGGTGTCACATAAAGCAGTATGTTGGGAAAATTCTCAGAAATACATGATGGAGCTTCTCCATAGTAGTAATTTGTGGCAAGGAAGTACATGGGGTCTTGTGCCATTATTATGTGAGCAAATAAAGTATAACTTTATTTGTATTCATAGGCTGGGGAGAAACATAATTATAATACATAGGTAAATGATTAAGGTATTACTATTTGGGATCTTGTTAGTTCATTTTTCTACAGTCTGATAACATTTTGAAATACATTTCTTAAGAATTAGAGAGATAAGCCCTCATTTTTAATTTCTCGGTAGAGAAATGGAACTTAAGAATATGATGCCAAAGTTAAGTTTCTAGAAAATCAATTAAATTAAAACTTAGAAAAAAAACAAATGATTATAAAATTGATTTTTATTGTTAAGCTGTCCCAATTATATTTATCAGAACACTCAACTTCTGGTTGCAAAAGTTTCTGTAACTTTTAGTTCCAACATCATTTTTTATTTTAGAATTAAAATAATTATTTATTTTTATATTTGGCCCTTGTGTTTTGAATCATAGACTCTCAAATATTTCTTGTTTAATTTAAAGGACAATCTCTAGCATTTTTAAAGTATTGTGCTTTACAAAGTATTCTCTTATAATCATTTTATTTCATCTTATAATGACCCTGTGATATAATTACTCTGTGATAATTTCATTTTTATTATAATATATTAGAAGAAATTTTTTACATATAAAAAGAATCAAAGAAATTGAAATTTTTCTTAAGATTAATGAAGCACTGAAAATCAGAAACCAATTATTCACATCAAAAAATTCTCCTTTGCTTTACAAAAGCCTTCAGAGTGCTATTTTTATAAATGGGAGCTTTCCACAAATATCTTAGTATTGCAAAAAACTTATTATAGGCTATATTTTGGGATACATATTGTTTAAATAAAGTGAAGACAATTATACATTTGCATAATTCTTTCCATTGAAAAATGTCTTTTAAGTAATGGGACTCAATTTAAAAATCACTATTTAGAAAAGAAGCATGGATACACCATATGAGCTTTATCTCCCTGATTGTACATAACAAGAGAAATTTTTAATCAAATTTGGTAAAGTTAAATTTTAACTGTCTAAATTACAAAGAATTACAAGTAGATTCCATTAAAGCTAGAGCTCTGCATACAAAGAAAAATGGTGAATTGAAGCCTAAGAGAAGACATTTCAAACTCTAAAATTTATTTGAAATGATCTCAAAATTGTGATCAAAGTAATTTCTAAAATTTAGTTGAATGACTATATATATATAGTCAACTAAATATACAAATGCATATTGAATATTAACAATATACTAAGTATTGTGCTAGGTCAAAAAATACATTATTTAGGAATATAGACAATCCAGAAATGATCATTTGGTAAAGGAAAAGAAAGCAGTGAAAGAAGGTATAGAATAATGAGCAGGTGAGAGAATGGATACTATATGGTAAAGTGCAAACCAGGCAGGGTTTTTGCTAAAGAAGTGATACTTAAAAAAGTGAAGACACCATAATTTAATAGAAAGAGCATTCGATGTCCATTAAAAAAAGAAAATCTTACCATTTGCGGCAGCATTGGTGGTCCTAAAGGGTATTATGCCCTGTGAAATAAGTCAAAGAGGAACACAAATACCATATGATTATGCTTCAATGTGGATTCTAAAGAACAATAAAAACAAACAAAAATGAAACAGACACAAAGACCAGACTGGTGATAATAAGAAGAAAGTGGGGTTGGGGGACTGGGTGGAAGGGGTGGAGGGGTTAAGAAGCACAGGTAGGTAGTTACAGACTAGTCACAGCAAAATGAAGTACCACACGGGGAATAGTCGATAACATCGACATGACTGCGCGTGGTGCCAGGTGAGCATGAGCGCTATCAGGGAGAACAATTGGTAAAGTATGTGATTGTCTAACTACTATGCTATACAACTGAAACTAATGCAAAATAACATGGAAAGTAAACTGCAACTGAAAAATTTAAAAAGTAAATTATTTTAAAAGAACAATGAGGAAAAGATCCTTGACAGAAAACAACTCAGTGCATTCAGAAAAAATTAAGAAGGCCCATGTGAACAGGGTGGGGTGAGGGACAGAAAGTGACAAACGAAGTGGGAGGGCTCCACTGGACATGTAATAGAGAACTTGTAGAGCACTCAGCATGTGACATTTTGCCACTGAAAAGCTTGGAGCAGGAATAAGAAATGAACTGAAGCATATTTGTGTTCTCTGAATTCTTTGAATTGAATTAAAAATGTACATAAAGCAAAATGAAAAAAAAGCCTTAATGTATAGATCAATGACTTTTTACACATGTGTATACCATCCCCACTACTCAGAATTATGTCTTTAATCACTGTAGGGAGCTGGGGAGAATTAAAGCACAAAATAAGAACATGGAGATGAGATGGGAAGAAACGGTTATAATTTATATATGAAAGATAGTGCAGCTTGGAACTAGATGGTAGTTTTTTGAAGAGGTGGAAAGTCGGAAATTGGAATTTACATTTCAACTTAGAGCCAACTGACATGTTTTCCTCTATTGGATGCAGGTGTGAGGAAACAAGAAGTATAAAGGATGACTGCACAGTTTTGCTTCTGAACTGTGATAGCAATCGCTGTTGTTGAGACAGAGGAGGAGTTGATTGAGGGTGAAAGCTGTCAAGGGCTGAGTTCTGGCCATGTTGTACTTGAGCTGCCTGTCCATTAGGATCCCTGGAGTCTGAAGCCACAGGAGGAGATTGGATAAAAGTGCCCATAGAAAGTAGGAGTAGATAAAGCAGAGAACAAAAAGCAGAATCAGCAAATGTCTCTGCAAGAAAAGCCAGGGGAGTAGCAGGCAAAATAGGGTGCTGTGAAGTTGAGAGACGCCACAAGTATGCACAGGCAATTCTCTGTGGGAGAAAGAGGGACAATGTCAGGGGCTGAATTGTGTCCCCCAAAATTATATGTTGAAGTCCTAATCCCCTATACCTCAGAATGTGACTATATTTGAGATAGGGTCATTAAGGAGGAATTTAAGTTAAAATGAGGTCATTAGGGAGGTCCCTAATCCAATATGATGGTATTCAAACAAAGGGCAAAGATGGCCATCTACAAGACAAGGAGAGGTCTCAGAAGAAATCAGCTCTGCCAACGCCATCTCAAATTTCTTGCCTCTAGAATCATGAGAAAATTAATTTCTATTATTTAATCCACCCAGTCTGTGATATTTTGTTATGGCAGTGTTACCAAATTCATACAGGCAACAAGAAGATTGATGATTATTTTCTGAAAAGTCCAAAGAAAAGAAAGGGAAATGTCATCCTCAACCAGACATATTCACATATTGCCTGATTTCCCTTGCATCTATGAAATAGTACCATACACTTAAAACCAGTTACAAAGGCCCTGGCTGGTTTTGGCGGCTCAGTGGATTGAGTGCTGGCCTGTGGACCAAAAGGGTCACTAGTTTGATTTCCAGTCAGGCCATATGCCTGGGTTGTGGGCCAGGTTCCCAGTAGTGGGCATGCAAGATGCAACCACACATTTTATAGGGAACTGTTCTGCGTGGTATGGGGAATGTAGCCCAACCCCTGACTCAGAAAATCCAGTGAGGAGTGAGTCAGCACACAGGACCCACGCCCACAGACAGATTCTCCCATGGGGAATCAGGCCTGCATTGTACCTAAGCTGCTATGAGGCTTGCTTTTGCTAAAACTCCTTCACCCTGAATTGAGGCAACAAATATTTACTGCATATCTCTAAAGTAACTTCCTAAAATCTGTGCTAAACCTTCCAAGTATGGAGTGTAACCAGTTCAACCACTTTTCCCCTTGCATCTGAGGCATTCTTCTCTTTGAAATAATTAGCAACATTCTTTCCTTTGTTATCTGTAAAAGGTAATCACCTACAGTGAACCTGTGCATAGTAAATGAGGACCATCCTCCATGTAATGTACCCAGAAAAGCAATAAAAGCCTGTCCAAGCAGGGGTCGGGGCCCTCTCCCACTTAGCGAGCGGCCATGCGTCCCTTTTTCTCCACAGGACTTCTGTGGTCTGTGAAGTTGTTCATCGTAGCCACAACACACGGACCCGAAGGGCCAGAGTCCGCATCACTCAGTGGTGTTTCTCTTTCTCCCTCCCTTCCTCTTTCTAAAAATAAATAAATAAAGTCTTTAAAAAAACAATTACAAGGTATGCCAACGTGGTACCCACATATATTATTGGGTTTAATGTTAACAGAAACCATAACAATTTTATTACTGAATCGTATGACTAACAACTGGTATAGATGAACAAATCTTAAATATTGAAGTAGAATATTTAGTTCTGGGAGATAGTTCCTCAACTTAACTTTTAGAATTAAAGGAAAGGAATATGACATGAAATCAACATGTTTAGCAAAGACTGCAATTTTTTTTTCCAGTATCCATTCTTCCTTTTTCCCCTCCCAAGTACTTACTCAAGTTTTAGCTAGAACACACAGAGCCTCCCTTGTATCATGTAGTTAAGTTTGGCCCAATGAGATATAACCAAAAGGGCTTCCAAAATGCATCCTTGGAGAGACATACACCCTTTTAACCCTTTCCTCTTTCCTCCAGTCTGGAATGTGGACGTGACGGCGGGAGGTTCGGCGGTGCTGTGGTAGAATGCCACCTGCTAATATAGTGGAGGAGCAGGAAAGAAGCGTGGTCCTCAATGCCATGAAGCAACATACCAGTCCTAGAAATAAACTTCTATCTTGTTTGTGACCATTATTTTTTTTCTGTTACTCATAATCAAATAATCTTTCCTATGTATCATCAGAGGCATCTTTTTAGTAGTATAAATGAATGCAATACCATGAAAGATCCTGTTTCATCTTATCGAGGTTCATTTCAATCAAACACTGAATTCCAGATTTCAAATTTGGGCGCAGATAGTGGTACAGCTTTCACATTACAACACCCCACGGAGCTGTGGGAGCGGCACTGCTGGGGTTGTACAGGACTGAGCATAATGATCCCTGTTTAACATGAATAGAACTTTAACTTTCCATGATATAAATTGTACATTTAGAAATTATTATATAGAAAACAATAAATGTGTCCATAATAATTATTTAACTGAATTTTTGCTTTTTTATGAATCAGATGCCATCTATTTACCATTGAAATATCATAATTCATGTAGGTGTGGAATGTTACCCAGTCTTCAAACTTTGCTTTGAGCACATGCGGACTGTGAATGTCTTGTAGTAGCTGTGAGCCCTACCCCAAGGTCCAGGGCACAGCTATTAAAGCTACTAACAAAGTATTTGAACTGTGACAACTCTTAAGTTCACATAAAGTGAGTAATTTAGGGTAGCATTTTAAGTACAAGGGCTTTGGAATCAGAGAGACATATGTTTTAGTTTCTTTTCCACTTAACCCAACTAAGAACTAGGGCTGCTGTAACCCTCGATGCCTTCCTATTTAAAATGTGGATTTTAATGGTTGAGAGAATCAAATGAGATTCACATACAAGCACTTAACACCGAAGCTGCCAGAGAGTAAGTACCTACTACATGTTAACAATTATTACCGGGTGTTCGACACTGTTGTTAGTGATTCAGTGAATGACAACAGTACTTCTTCATTTTGCAGATGAATAGACTGAGACGATTTGTGTCCCTGGATGCCTGTTCCACTTTTGCCAACTAATAGCAGAGCCCATGTTCTATTCCTTAAACATCACAGGGAAGCAGACTCTGACGGCAAGACTTCCTGTCTGAGGCAGCTGTTGTAACAAAACTATTGCCATTACCATCTCCTAGAATTTTGTTTTTTCGGTACCTGCTTTATGTAGCAAGATGTCTTACTGCCTATATGCTTTTAAACAAATATCGTGTCTATAACAGCTACAGAAATAATGTGTTTTATGTCGCAAGTCTAATTTTTAAAAAACAAATTATCTCAGATGAACAATTATTTTAAACAATTTCCCAAGATTTAAAGAGTTTTTAAATTGGGAACATTTTCTTTACAGATATTGCATCGCTACCTCACCAGAATGCTTCAGTAGTTCTCCCCCCCTCTCCCTCAGCAAGTAAAATACTCACAAAATATAATCTCTCCCTCAGGGAAATATGCACCATGCATAGCAGACAAGTATGTTTTCTTAACAGAGTTTCAGGGTTCAGATTTCTTTAACACTAGGTCAAGGTTATGGACAGAGTTGGGAAGTGGTAGATGTTGACTGGAAATCATTATCATGATTTCTAAGTACAAAAATCAGGAATAAAGTTTGGTAGTATAAAATTATTACTTGTGATATTAAGAAATGATACTCATGACCACCAAACCTTGAATGTATACCTCGATTATGATTTTACTCATTTCATTTTCCACATTCTCAGACACATACATATAGATTATAGGTGTAGATATAGATACAGATGCATATTCACATATCCAAACATTAATTGTTGGGCCAAAATTCATCTTAGCCAAATATACTCAGTATGAATCATCATTCTCAAATTTCTTATTTTCTTTTAAATAGCTTGCATGAAGTATATTCTCAACGAATGGTTTTCAAGCAAATGAAGAATCAAAATTCAAGTATTTCTTAATGGGGGAACTTACTGTCTATGTAAAACAAAAGATTCTACTTTATTCTTAAACAAAAAATCACTGATAATACATATAGATCTATGGTTTCAAAAAAAACACTTTTCTATTCATACCCAATTATTTCCACATTTCAGAAACAGTCATGTTTAGCCACTTCTGGGTTTGATTTTTTTCCTTCCCTCAAAAACTATACTATTATTAATACATTAACTTTTGGCTTATTAACTCTGGACATCGTCTACTAACTTCATGCTATGGTAGGGGAGATTTAATTCTCTCCTGGCCCATCTTAATTCCTCCACCTTAATAGAGGTGACCTCTGTGACCTCAAACAACATTCTTAAATTACCTCTCTTGTTCCATCAACTCATAGATAGTCTTTTTGTTACCTTTCTCAGTGCAATCTAATATCTTCGCTCATTGACTTCCACCTACCAGCCTCATCAATGATAACTTTGTACTGACATTTATATTTTCTCCCATAATCACTTAAACTATTTTATAGCTTATCTGTAATTTATTTAAAAGCTGAGTACCAGAAAACCATGTTTTCATTAGTATGACTATGTAGCTATCTTTTCCTGAAGCATCAAGTGGCATATTAGCATTGTATTTCTTTCTTTATAGGTCAATATTACGGGCTTCCTGGTCTCTCCTTTACAGTTCAAATAAGAACTTTATTGCTCTTGCTTTGAGTTTTAATGGATTTTTCATTTCATAATTTGCCAATGGTATTTATCAGAACCTTAAACTCTAACTCATTCTATCACTTACATCACAGTCCCTGTTACCACAGACAACTGCCTTCCAGAGACTACTTGAAGGTTTATAGTGAATATTAATAAAAACATGAGTATAGACTTATTAGCAGCAGATCTGGCTACTAGAGAAAAATAAATATTGTTGTAAATTATTTTAATAAGTTCTCAGCGAGACAAAAGGTACCATTATGTCAAAGCTCATTTTTCTTGATTGCTATTATATCTTTCTCATCTAGCACAGCACCTAACTGTAGCTTTTCATCAATAGTTGATGAATAAATATTTGATGCATATTTCATAATGATCTATAAGAATTAAAAAAGTTGTTTAGTTGTCTTGGTATTGAACATTGCACATAATCAGCAGGATCATTTGTTATAGAAAAATTTTAATAAATACTCTTTTTACTTTTTAAAATTTATCTGTATTTTTGATAATCATTTGAAAAATATATTTTAATGTGCTAAAAAAATTTTAACATATCTGCTCAAACTGACTCATCCATAGGCAACAAGATAAAAAGAAATAGTTTCCTGTGCACTTATAGAAAGAAAGTCTTTATACAGGATATATTACATTCTGTGGCTCTGTCCTGTTGAATTCATATAAAGCAAGTTATACTTGTAACATGTTGGCAATTTTATAAACACAGTTCATAAGCACAACAATAATTCGGAATTTTTCTTTTGGAGCCATGGGTAGATGGCATATAAGTGAAGGCCTATTGCTTCCTGCTCTATAAAAAAAAAATGACATGGTCTGAATTCTTCCATAATTTCTCAGAAAATTTCAATCAGTTAGTTTTACAATGTTTAAATATCAATTTTCAAGGAAGTGAATAAAAAGTAATGTATTTTATAGATCATAGAGTAGGCAGACATGGCTTGCCTCCTCATACAACCATATCAAAATTACAACTAAAATATAGAACAACCATCACTCAGAAGAGTCAGAAATCGAGTTGAATGGAAGCCTGACAACCACAGAATTAAAAAGACCACATCCATCCACACTGGTAGGAGGGGCACAGAAGGGTTGGTCCCACATCCACATGTAGTGGATAAAATTTGGGGAGGGATTTCTTTGGAGCAAGGAGTCTCAGCCCCACCCAGGCCTCCCAACCCAGGATTCCAGTATCAGGAGGATAAGTCCCCAAAACTTTTAGCAGCAAAAATCAGTAGGGATTGAGTTGGTAGAAGGAACTTCTGGAGTCCCAAGAAGTTCCTCTTAAATAGCAGCTTAAAAGGAACCAGTGTCATATAGGGAGAAACTGAAGTGTCAGTCATTAGGGCGAGCAGAGGCCATTGTCTCTTTTCTGAACCCTCCATCCACAGAGCCACAGAGACAGGAGGTGGGTACCATATCTGAGACTCCATCAACCTGACTAACACTGTTTGACCTGCCCTGGAGATCCCCAGAGACTCTATCCTATCCACCTTACAGGTTCACTCAAGCTACTTTTCCATATGAATGGCTGGTCTTGGCTCATGCTTCACGACTTCTTAAATCTTATCAAACAAGTCACAGCCAGCCTCAGTGGGCCCCTTGCCACTATATTTCTGTCTAAGTAGCCCCAGGCCTGGCACTAGCAACAACCAGCTTGGATTAAAAGCTTGGCTTCAGCTTGGAATCTCCAAGCCAGCAAAAATAGCAGCCATCTCAGATTGCTTTATAGCTCAGACAGGGAAACCCTTGGCCAAAACATAGGTGGGAGCTGACCTTGACCTACAGCCTGGAAAGCCCCAGAACCTGCACATCCAGTGGACAGCTATAGACCAGGTTGGAACTTTACCACCCTGCCCCTGCACAGCTGATCCTCCATGGAGGGCAGACGTTGGTGGTCAGTGGTCACAGCCAGTCCTTACAGCTGACTAGCATGTGTAAATCCCTCCCATTGACCTGCCAACAGAAATCAAGGCTCACCTACAAGAGGAGGGGGTATTTAGTCCACAGGAAGGGTGCACCTCGAGTACTCAGTTTTGGTGATAGGGGAGGCTGTGCTACTTGAACTTGCAGGACATCTACTATATTAAGCCATGCTACCAAGACAAGGAGTCATAGTATCTCTACCTAATACATAGAAACAAACACTGGGAGGCTGCCAAAATGAGGAGACAAAGAAATATGGCACAAATGAAAGAACAGATCAAAACTCCAGAAAAATAACTAAATGAAATGGAGATAAGCAATCTATAAGATGCAGAGTTCAAAACAGTGCTTATAAGGATGCTCAAGGAACTTAGTGAAGGCCTCAGCAGCATAAAAAAGATCTTTTCAGAAATGAAGGATACCCTAATAGAAATCAAGAAAAAATTACAAGGAAATAACACTAGAATGGATGAAGTCAAGAATCAAATCAATGATTTGGACTATAAGGAAGCAAAAAAAGAACCAATCAGAACAACAAGAAGAGAAAAGAATTCCCCCCCACCCGCCAAAGAAAAGAAAAAAGAATGGTGTAAGAAGCTTCTGGAACAACTTCAAGCAGTCCAGCATTTGCATCATAGGGTACCAGAAGGAAAAAAGAAACAGCAAGAAATTGGAAATCTATTTGAAAAAATAGTGAAAGAAAACTTCCCTAATTTGGTGAAGGAAATAGACATGCAAGTCCAGGAAGCACAGAGTTCCAAATAAGATGGACCCAAAGAGGCCCACTCCAAGATACATCACAATTAAAATGCCAAAGGTTAAAAATAAAGAGAGAATCTTAAAAGCAGCAAGAGAAAACAGTTACCTACAGGGGAATTCCAATAATGTTGTCAGCTGATTTTTCAAAAGAAACTTTGCAGGCTAGAAGGAATTGGCAAGAAATATCCAAAGTCATGAAAAACAGGGACCAACAGCAAAGATTGTTCTACCTAGCAAAGCTATCATTTAGAATCAAAGGGCAGATAAAAAGTTTCCCAGACAAGAGAAAACTAAAGGAGTTCATCATCACCAAACCATTATCATATGATATGTTAAAGGGACTTATTTAAGAGAAAGAAGAAGATCAAACAATAAAATGGTAAGAAATACATATCTATCAACAATTAAATCTGAAAAAAAAATGTAAGGGAGGTGTAGGGGAATGGGTGAAGAGGTAAGGAGATTAAGAAGTACAAATAGGTAGTTATAGAATAGCCATGAGGACGTAAAATATGTATAGGACATGGAGAAGCCTAAGAACCTACACATCACCCACAGAGATGAACAAAGGTATGGGGATGGTCTGAGGGAGTAGGGTGTGCAGGGTTGAGCAAGGCAAAGATGGAAAAAATTGGACAACTGTAATAGCATAATCAATAACATGTAATATTAAAAAGTAATGTATTTATATTCAGAATTGTTTTATCTTTTAATTGAGATAAGCGTAGATTCTCATGCAGTTAGAAGTAATACAAGGAGTTGTTAAGCCCTTCATCCAGCTCCCCCAGCAGTAACATCTTGCACAACTACAGCACAATGTCACAGTCCAGAAATTGACCTTGATAAAATCCACCGACCTGATTCTGATTTCACTAGTTCTAAATACATTCATGTGCATGTGTGTCTGTAAGTTGTCACATGTACAGATTCATATAACCATCACCACAGGCAGGATATGGAGCAGTACCATTACAATTGCTATTGTTTTTTAATTTGAGATTTGCAAGAGTAAATGTATATTCTAACCGCATTTTAATTATGGTTCCACGTTCCAAACTCAAGCACAATGAAGCAAAATACAGTTATTGGTGCAGTTTCAATTTGCATCTTTTAAAATTATAAATAATTGCACAAATAAGAACCCCACTAAATATGATTAATTTCTAATCTCTAGCACTACACTTTTTGAAAGGTAAATATTTTTCACTAAGATTTTTTAGAAATGCATTTCCTAGAAGCATCTTTCGCAGATAATTCTTGATCAGTCCTCAGCATGGCTGTCAGTAGTTCTTGATTTCCTTCGAAGGTTGGTAAAATACATCTTTCTAATTCAACCAGGATTTGTTGGCAACTCGGAAAACTACAAGGAACTTTTGGGGGTAAATCTGAAAAGTATATTTCCAGCTATTAATTTTTTCTTCATTGAGATAGTTAGTTGCCTTAACCTGAAGTGTATTCAGAAGCCTTACTTGTCCAGGCAAACTTTTGAGCACTAGCTATATCCCTTCCACATTCCCAAGGACTCCCCCCACCCCCACCTCTCCTCAAGACAAGCGAAATGAAAGAGAAATTAGAGAAACATCATGATGCTGCTGGTCTGCATGAAAACACCATGATTATCTTTTTCTAATCAGATGGGAGTAATTTTCTTGCTCTCCATCTGACTAATTTTCTCCACTCTTCCCCCTCCCATCAAGTATCTGGCGGCTAAATGTTTACAGATTAATTTGCATGAAATGGTCCCTTAGCAACAATCACTCACAGGATCAAATTCCTCGCAATTTGATACAAACTTTTTTTTTATGACACACCTGCTTTTTAAATAAAGATTTAAAGTTGAAAATAAAACTCAAATCCCAAAACGCCACCTACTTAAGGCCACAGCTTTTAAAATCAATTGAAAAGAACATGGTCTTTAGACTGATAAAAGTATTTTCCAGCCCCAGAATCTTATATCTGTTTTCGATCACATCTATGCAACAGAAAAATTTATACAGGGCTGATTAGTTTTAAAAAACACAGTTGCAGTCTGCTGTCAAAGTGGAGTCACCAGGTCACCAGATGTCACTCTCTACCTCTGCACAGCTCTGACTCCTGTGCCCTGCAGGATGAGGTAATGGATGTCAGCAGGAGGGACAGGGAATGACAATAACAAAAGTTATTCAGTAACAAAACTGGCCTTTTTCAAGCACTAATTGATTCTATGATTTTGTCAAATCAAAGACAATTTAGCCCGGCTGATGTAGCTCAGTGGATTGAGTGCGGGCTGGGAACCAGAGGGTCCTGGTTCGATTCCCAGTCAGGCCACATGCCTGGGTTGCGGGCCAGGTCCCCAGTGAGGGCCATGTGAGAGACAGCCATACTCTTTCTCCCTCCCTTCTTCTCTCTCTGAAAATAAATAAATTTTAAAAAAAAGACAATTTAAAGCATTAGCTTGCAATTCTGTCAAATAATTATTACCTTGTTAACTGGGTTTATCAATTGGTTTTAATCCCAAATTACAGCCAGTTAAGGGATTTTGGAGGACTTGAATACAAAGGGAAGCTCTGTACTTCCCATACACAGAGTAGGGCAAACAGTGGACATTTTTCTTACTAAGGAAGAGATGCCTGGGTTAGGAGGGTTCCCAAACTGCCCCTTCTCCAACCAAACCAACAATGGCTTTCAGCAATATGATCCTCAATCTGTGCCAGTTAATTGTCAAAGACCAGCTTTGCCACAGTTTTTGTAGTTGTTCAGCCCAGTTCCTAGAGAGCTCAATATTAAAAGAAAATTCTTATTCAAAATAATTAAAACTGAACATGATTTTTTTTTTATTTTTACAAGAACAGTCCAGTTACCCTCTGATGTTAGAGTTACAAGATTTCCTTTTGGAGTGGTTTAGTGCCCTGGGTTTAGAACCCTGGTGATCTGAACCTTTATGTCTTCACTAACCCAAAGGGCCAAAATTCACCCAGAGCAGCTTCATGGTCTAACTGCGGTATCCTGATGTCACAAATTGCTCTGGGAAACTTGGGGGAGGAAGCACTAAACTTGCTATTATTCAGTACCATCATACCTGCCATTCCAAATATTTACAACACACTTGGGACTTCCTCAGATTGTTTGTCAGAGAGGCAGAGCAGAGAATACTACCTCCATTTAATAGATCACTGATGTAATATTTGTATTAGGGTGAGAAAGAGAGAGAGAAATGAGAGAAAGAGAGAGACACACAAACACAGGGTGTCGGGGATGCAGGGGAGAGGGGCGGGGACAGAATAGGGGACTCAGGACATCCAATGATATAGGTCCAGTCTAAAGGCTGGTAGACTGAAGACCAGAAAGAGCTGATGTTTCAGTTCATGTTCAAAAGCAAGAAAAAAATGTCTCTGTTTAAAGACAGCCAAGTGTCAGAAATTCTCATTCATTTTGGGGTGGGAAGGGGATAGTCAGCGTTTTTGCCCTAGTCAGACCTCCAGCTGATTGGATGGGGCCCCGCCCACGAAGGAAGGACAATCTGCTGTACCCAAGCCACCGATTTCAATGTTAATTACATTCCAAAATAACCTAACAGACACACCCAGAGTAATATTTAACCAAATATCTGGGCACCCATGGCCCAGTCAAATAAACATAGAAGATTAACCATCACAATGTATTAAATAATCTTCTTGTTGTAATCACTTTATAATATATAATACAACAAATAATCATATGTGTACCTTAAACTTACAATATCATATATCAATCATTTCTCAATAAAGCTGGAAAAATTAATCTTCACAATATTATGTCAACATATGCAGTAAACACACACCACCAGAGACATCTGCATGCCCTGCAGTCTATTTTGTAAACTTCATATTTAGCGACAGTAAACCTGGCTTGACAGAGAGGCCGGCAGAGAATATCCATGAATATTTGGCTTATTTGTGATATATGTAATACATTCCTAGGGGAAAGACTGTTTGGCATAATCTGCAGTGCCACCATCTTTCAGATTAATTGTTCTGACCTTGGTCTACAAGCATAAACAGAAATGTATTTCAGATAATTTTAGTTTCTGTCATAATTATATTCTGTGCACATTCAGGTGGAGAGGAGTTAAGTAGCATCTGTGTTTGCCAGCGGGAGCAAGAAACCTTGAACCAAAAACAAATGCATAAATCTAATCATAGGTAGGATGCCACCTATTAGATGAACACTGACCATGGACAGGGAGATGGGAAATTGCAAATCTTTACACATCCAGAAGACAACATTAATGATAAATTACCATAATCTTATTTCTATAAAATGAATCTTCTGAATTGGCTTGAAAAGCTATGTGTGATTACATCTATTGGATACTGGGTATGATAAACACCTTTTAATATATTCTAAAATTTGCTGCAGGCTTGCCAGTGTTAAAAATGAACAACTGTCAAGTGACTGTGTATGGAGAGCGCTCTGAATCCCACTGCATTCATCAAAAGTAATTCTATTTTCTGGAATTTACAAAATTGTAATGACAATATGGTGATTGATGATAATTGGAAAGAAATTCAGGATCCTATAAGTAATTTTGCAATTTATAAACATTTGGTTTACAAATCTTTATCTGATTTACTATATATTAGAAATCAATGTCTATCTGATTTTGAAATTGTGCAGGCAGGTTTATTAAAAATGTGTATTAAAATAATATAAATTGCAAAGGGTATGATCATGTCCCAGCTGCAGAGAAGGAAATAGAGTGACTACGGGATGCTTGGAGAAATAATCTTTTGTCCAGCAGAGAAAACAGTCACAAGGTTTGAAACAACCAAGGCAGTTGTTTACAAGCCTACAATGAAGGCTATTTTTCATTTTGCTGACCATGGGGTTAAGAAAGAAAGAAAGAGAGCATGCGGGGAAGGATCGTTTGTGTCTTTCCAGGACATGGAGCAAAACAAACCTCATGCAGCAAGCAGCCTGGCTTTCCCTTGCAAGGTATACCTATAAGCAGGAGGCAAAACAAAATTATCCCACAGGAGCCAAACAGGTAGCTTAAAAGTTTTGATTCTACCCTGAAATATGAAGTAGTTGCAGCATTTATAAGAAGATTTATTATTGCAAAGGATGAGAAGAAAAAGGAGGAGTCAAGTGGCATTTTGTGCAGGCACCAAATGACATGAGTGAGAAAAGTTAAAATTACTCTATGAGTAAGGATAAAAGTCAATATTCAGCTAAGCAATTGTTGACAGCATTTGATTCAGTGAGTAAAAATGCCATCATTGTATTGAGATATTGTTCTTTAACACAGACTTTACACTGAATCCTTTTGGCCTTCACTATAAGAGAATATACAAATTTCCTACTGCTATTTTGCTAGTTACGCTCCACATTTCTCAGTTATACTGAGTAATCTATACATCTAAATCCAAAATATTACCTTTACTTAATGTCAGCTTCAGAAAAATCAGACAAAATTTCTAGAAAAAATCCATTTCTGTTGTGTCATTTTCCATTTCCAAACACATAAAGTTTATTAGTCAGAATATTTTAAGTCACATAGGAATGACACATAACTAAAACTGGCTTCAGTGAAAGGGGATTGAGCCATATAACGTGGAAGTCCAAAATGAAATTCAGGCATGGCTAGATGGTGGAGTTCAACGGGTCTCTTTCCATAGTTTGGCTCCATTTTTTGCTGTTCTATGTATATTGGCCTCTTTCTCTCCCTCAAGTAACTGAATCCCTCTGTATGCAAAAATGGATACTAGCTGCTCCAAGCTTACATTTTTATAGTTTACAACCTGAAGGAAAAGTTTCTCTATTCCAATATTCATATGTAAAAATTAGAGAAAGGTTTTAATTGACCCCATTATAAACAAATGCCTTTTCTACTGGTAATAATAAAAGAAATTTTATATTTAAAGATATCTAGGACATGATACTTACTATCAGGAACTGGGGCAGACAAGATTAACAGACATGTCGTATTACATGTTTTTACAAAGGGACCGTCTCCCATTGGAACGAAGGCATTAGAAAGGCCAAAACCATAAATTTTTACTGCTTTAAGGACCAAAGTTTCCATAAGACATATTAAATTTCTATTTCTCTTCCTCATTTGACTCCAGAATCCTTTTCACAGAGTTAGAAATCTACAGTTCCAACATAATGCAGGTATTTATTCATCATGCAGCCATCATTTATTCAAAATGCCATATTAAACATTACAAACAGTTATAAAGGAAGATAAAATAATTCATCCAATAACCTTAAAACTTACGAAGCTGTTACTGATAAAAACATGGAAATACAATGTCTTTCATCAATTATTTTACATCCTATTCCACAAAACAAGTCAAAGATATTATACAAATATAAATATCCTCACTTATAAGTAAGCATTTACTTATTTTCTTTATTTATTGACTTAATTATTTCTCTTCCTTAGGGTTCTATTTGGCAAATTAACACACCAGGAAACTAAATGGTACTCAGGTAATCTGAAAAAATTTAGATACCTTTCGATTTGCCTACAACTCAATTTGCCCAAGGGTGATCTAATTAAGTAAGCTTTAAAACACTCCCAAGAGAATGCTCTTGTTGCTGAATAGAAAGCGGTAATATGATATTTCTACTAAATAGCATTTACTGTCCTGTTCCACATAAATACTTCAGCAATAGAAAAATCTGTGCAACTATATCTAAGAAAAAGGACATCAGGATAAGAATTCAAAAATCATACCTAAACATATATTTTAACATCACATTGCTGTGCCTCCCTTCTTTCATTAGCCTTTGGATTATAGATTTTTTTAATGTGACCATTGGTCAATAAATCAATAATTTTCTGGAGTACATTACATTTATCTGTCACTAAATGTTTCTATAAATGTATTTTTTCCTTCTGGACTTGAAAAAGAAGAAGGTCACGCCAGAAATAAAAGTATTACCAGGAGAAAATGTTTAGACCATAAGCCGTTCTGCATCATTGAGAAAATATTGAAGTAAACATATTACTCAGGGAGGAGTTCTGCCAAGCCATCCAGAACAACTTTTACTAAAATATAATTATAGGGGTTGTAAATATATTTGCTTTAATGAATGGTACTACACCTACAATTACAAGCACTCCATTTACCTGATGCACCTTTTAACAAATAATGTAATAAAGGGCTTTGAAATACTGGACAGCAGAGAGTACTTCTCGCTGGTTCTCAGTGAGTTACACCTGTGGCAACAATCTCAGTGACAGAGAGGCCATTACCCTTCATGCACTATATGGTGAAGCCACACCTCAAGTGCCACTGAGTGCACCAGACATACCCATCACTCTTGTTGTTTTTCCTTTCTGACACCTTGGGTTGTTTTTACAGCTTTTTCAAATTCAGGATACCCTAGGAGGCCAAAACAACAACGTATTTTTTTCTTTAGTCTGTTAATCTCTCTATATAGAGTTTTATTTACAGAGGAGAAATCAGAAGAACAAATATCCTCATTGAGCCTTCTCACTAATCATAGATTTTAGCTTAAATGAAGAGGTCACATCAGAGATAATGAGTAGGCAGGTTCAAAAGTACAAACCTAGGGCCTAAATGAATTAAGTTAGTAGAAAAATGTGAAAACTTTGTATGGCAAAATATCACAAGTCCACATCCCCTCCCCTAAAAGCCAAATGTATTTCAGAATTCAGATTTTTCCAGTTTTTGAGAAGCTAACATGGAGATCCAAGATGGCAGCAAAGTAGGTGGAAACTACACTGACCTCCTCCCAGGACTAAGCTGGAATTACAAATAAATTATAGAAAAATCATCCTGAATAGCCAACTGAACACCAGCTAGAGAGAAACCTCATAACCAACATCACTACAATAAGAAGAAACCACATCACTACAAAAATACTGGTAAGAGGGCAGAGGTGTGAGAGTGCTGGCTGCACTTCCATGGGCGGCAGCTGGAATCTTGGTGGGATATTCAGTTGATGGGAAATTCCCCCTGAGAAGTGTGGGGTCTAAACCCCAAGTTGGGCTTCCAAGCCTAGAGCACCAGAATTGGGAAAGGAACCCAAATAACAACCAGCTATTAAAAAGCAGCAGGATTTTTGTCTGCCAGTAAGAGATGGCTGGAGATGCAGACAGCCTTTTAAAGGGCCAACACACAAAATTTCATTTGCAGCCACTTACCCTGGCTCCAGAAGAGGGAGGGAAGTGCAGACTAGAGTCATATGAGTAGAGTTTGGGGTTTTTGGCTCTAGGGAGAGGGCATAAGGGTAAGCCAGGAGGATCCCAGTGTTCAGTCATTACCCATATTGAAGAAACCATCTCTTTCAGGTAGAGCGCAAACCTCTATGAGGCATCAACAGTGGGGAAAGCAGTAGCCCTATCCACAGGTATCCCTCTCAACCTACCCTGTCAGCTTAAGCCAGGCTGCTGAGAAATACAGCTGGAGGCACTTTCAGTGATTAAAATTAACAAAAAGCCAGCAGAAGCAGATCTGGGAGCTTTGAGAATTTAACTGACCCTCCCCAAGACTTGGTACTGATAAAAGCTGGTTTTGACGGGCCGCTTGGTTCTTTCTGCACACACCCACGCCCAGCAGCTATAAGCCGTGGATTGCTGATAACTTCAAACAGGTTTCCCAGAGCCAGTTACAGGCAACATCAGACATAGGTCTGCACCAGAGTTTTTGCAGCTCTACCTAATACATAAAAGCAAAGACAAAGAGGCAGACAAATTGAGAAGGCAAAGAAACAGGCCCCAAATGAAAGAACAAGAGAATTCCAATGAAGAAAAACGAAATGAAATGGAGTAAAGCAATTTTTCTATTTTTAGAGTTTCTCAGATATAGAGTTTAAAGTAATGATTATAAGGATGCTCAACAGCATGAAAAAAGACTTTTAAAAGGACTAGTCAGAAATAAAGAATGCAATATCTAAAATAAATAATACACAAGAAGGAATAAACAGTAGATTAGGTGAAGAAGAGGATCAAATCAGTGCTTTGGAAGACAAGGTAGAAAAAAAACACCCAAGCAGAGCAGCAAAAAGAAAAGAAATTTTTTTTAAAAATTAGGACAATTTAAGAGACCTTGTGGACAATGTGAAGCACAATAACATCCACATCATGAGAATACCAGAAAGAGAAGAAAGTGAGCAAGGGATCAAGATAGGAATAATGACAATAAGTTCCCTAACTGGGTGAAGGAAGAAGACATACAACTCCAGGAAGTGAAGAGAGTCCCAAAAGGATGGACCCAAAGAGGCACACACCAAGACACTTTATAATTAAAATGGAAAATTAAAGACAAGGAGAGAATTTTAAAAGCCACAAGAGAAAAGCAGGTGGTTACATACAAGGGAGCTCCTATTAGACTGTCACCTGATTTCTCAACAGAAATATTTCAGGCCAGAAGGGATTGTCATGAAATACTCAAGGTAATGAAAAGCAAGGACCTACAATCAAGGCTACTTCACCAAACCATTATCATATGAAATGTTAAAGGGACTTATTTAAGAAAAAGAAGATCAAAGCAATGAACAATGAAATGCAAAATTATATCTCTATCAACAATTGAACCTAAAAAACAAACCAAGCAAACAAGAAGAACAGAGACAGAATATGGATGTGGAGAGCATTTTGATGGCTGCCAGATGGGAGAGGGGTGTGTGGAAGTGGATGAAGAGGTGAGGGGATTAAGAAGTACAAATACATAGTTACAGACTAGCCACGGGATGTAAGGTACAGAATAGGAAATGGCATAGCCAAAGAACTTATATGCATGACTCATGGACATGAAGAATATTTAAGGACTGTCTGAGGGAGTGAGGGGTGCTCAGTGGAGGGGGGCAAAGGGGAAAACAGGGACAACTATAATAGCATAATCAATAAAATATGATTAAAAAATAAAATAAAATTGAAGAACAAATAAAGAGCTTCCCAAGAAGAAAAAGCTAGAGGAATTTGCTACCACCAAACCATTATTGCAACAAATGTTAAAGGTCTTTACTTAAGAAAAAGAAAGAAAAAAGAAACAGGAGCAAAGTTAAAAAATTAAAGTGATGATAAATAGGTATCTATCAATAATCACTTTAAATATAAATGGCTTAAATGCTCCATACAAAAGACATAGGGTAGCTGAATGGATTAGAATACAAGACCCTACATATGCTGGCACCAAGAGACCCACCTCCAAATGAAAGATACACACAGACTAAAAGTAAAGGGATAGAAAAAGATATTTTATGAAAATAGAAAGGAAAAAAAGCTGGTTAGCAATACTTATATCTGACAAAAAGGCTTTAAAATCAAGGCTATAGTAAGAGACCAAGAAAGACACACCTAATGATTAAGGGAAAAATACAAGAGGATATAACCCTGTAAACATTTATGCGCCCAACATAGGAGCACCTAAGTATGTAAAGCACATCTTGATGGAAGTAAAGGGAGAGAGTGGCAGAAATATAGTGACACCAATGAATATATTTTCCAGACAGAAAATCAACAAGTAGGCAGTGGCCTTAAATGACGTGGTAGACCAAATGGAGTTAATTGATATCTTTAGAGCATTACATCACAAAGTAGCAGAATATACATCCTTTTCAAGTGCACATAGAACATTTTCTAGGATAGGACACATGTTAGTACACAAAACAAGTCTCAATAAATTTAACAACATTTAAATCATATCATGCATCTTCTCTGACCATACCGCAATGAAAGTAGAAATCAAACACAGGAAGAAAATGGAAAAATACAAAAAGAAATGGAAAACAAATAATGTGTTATTAAACAATGAATGGGTCAACAATGACATCAAGGAATAAATTAAAAAATACCTTGCGACAAATTAAAATGAGAACACAACAACCTCATATCTGTGGTAAACATGGAAATAAGTCCCAAAAGGGAAATTCATTAAATTAAAGGTCTATCTCAAGAAACAAGAAAAACCTTAAATAAACAATCTAATTTTACACTTAAAGGAACTTGAAAAAGAACAACAAAGCCCAAAGTGAGTAGAAAAAAGGAAATAATAAATAATAGAAATGAACAAAATATAGTAATAAAACACTACAAAAAATCAGTGAATCCAAGAGCTGGTTCTTTGAAGTGAAAAATAAGATTGAAAAACGTTTAACCAGGTTCATCAAGAGAAAAGAGAAGAGGACCCAGAAAAATAAAATCAGAAATAAAGAGTATAAATAACTGACACCAAAGAAATACAAAAGATTGTAAGAAAATATTAGGAGCAACTATACGCCAACAAACTGGACAATCTGAATGAAATGTATAAATTCATAGAAACATGCAATATTACAAAACTAAATCAGGAAGAATCAGAGAATCTGAATAGGCAGATTACACCTAGTGAAATTAAAGCAGTAATCAGTAAACTCCCATCAAAAAAAGCCCTGCACTGTATGGTTTCTTGTGTAAATTTCATCAAATAATTCAAGGAAACTAACACCTCATCAAACTATTCCAAAATATTCAAGAGGAGGGAAGACTCCCAACTCATTTTATGAGGGCAGCAATATCCTAATACCAAACCTGGAAAAAGATACTACAAAGAAAAAAGGAAATTATTATGGGCTAATATTCCAGATAAATAGCAATGCTAAAATCCTCAGCAAACTGAATACAGCAATATGACAAAAAGTTTATATACCATAATCAAGTGGGATTTATTCATGGGATGCAAGGTTGATACAATATTTACAAATCAATAAATGTGAGGCACTTCATAAATAAAATGAAGGATAAAAATCACATGATCATCTCAATAGATGCAGAAAAAAATTGATAAAAACCAGCACTGATTTATGATAAAAATTTTCAGCAAAGTAGGAATAGAGGGAACATACACAAACATAATAAAAGCCATATATGACAGACCCACTGCCAGCATCATTCTGAATGGACAAAAACTACAAGCATTCCCCTTAAAACTGGGAACAAGACAGGGATATCCGGTTTCACCTCTCTTATTCAACATAGTACTAGAAGTCCTTGCCACAGCAATCAGACAAGAAGAAATGAAATGCAGCCATTGGAAAAGTTGGAAAAGAAGTAAAACTGTCATTATTTACAGATGACATGATACTGTACGTAGAGAACCCTAAATATTCCACCAAGAAAGTACTAGACTGATAAATGAATTCAGCAAAGTAGCAGGACACAAAATTAATACCCAGAAATCAGTTACATATTTATATCCCAATAATAAACTAACAAAAAGGATAATAAAGAAAACAGTCCCATTCACAATTGTCTGGAAAAAAAAATCTAGGGATAAATTTAACCAAGGATTTAAAAGACTTGTACTTAGAAAATTATAAGACACTGAAGAAAGAAATTGAAGAATACACCAAAGAGTGGAAACACATACCATGTTCATGGACAGGAAGAATTAACATCATCAAAATGTTAATGCAGTGCAATTCCTATCAAGACACCAATTAAGTACTTCACAGAACTAGAACAAATATTTCAAAAATGTGTAACAAATCACAAAAGAACCCAAATTGCAACAGATACCTTGAGAAAGAAGAACAAAATTGGAGGAATCATGCTACCTAATATCAAACCATATTATAAGACCATAGTAATCAAAACACAGTATAGCACTGGTATAAAAACAGACATATAGATCAATGGAACACAATAGAGAACCCAGAGATAAACCCACACCTTTATAGTCAATTAATATTTGACAGAGGAAGCAAGCACATACAATGGGCTAAAGATAGTTTATTCAGTAAGTGGTGTTGGGAAAATTTTACAGATCTGTGCAAAGAAATAAAAGTAGACCACCTTCTTATGTCACACACAAAAATAAATTCAAAATAGATTAAAGTCTTCAATGTTACACTCAACCATAAAAACCCTACAGGAAAACAGGCAGTAAAATCTTGGACATTGCTTGCTTGTAGAAATATTTTATCTGATATATCTCCTCAGGCAAGGAAAAGAGAAAAAATAAATAAACTAAAAAGGTTTTGCACAGCAAAGGAAACCATCCACAAAAGAAGACAACCCTTAGAATGGAAGAACATCTTCGCTGGTACATCTGATAATGGGTTAATATCCAAAATTTGTAAAGAACTTATAAAACCCAACACCAAAAAACAATACAGTTAAATAATGGGCAAAGGACCTGAATAGACACTTCTCCAAAGAAGACATCCAGATGGGCAACAGACATATGAAAACATGCTCAACATCACTAATCATCAGAGAATGCAATTTAAACCACAATGAGATATCATCTCACACCTGTCAGAATGGCCATCATCAATAAATCAACAAACAAGTGCTGGAGAGGATGTAGAGAAAGGGGAAGTCTTTTGCACTGTTGATGGGAATGCAGACTGGTACAGCCATTGTAGAAAGCAGTATGGAGTTACCTCAAAAATTTAAAAATGGAACTGCCTTATGACCCAGCAATTCCACTTCCGGGAATTTTTCCAAAGAAACCTGAAACACTAATTTGAAAGAATGTAAGCAATCTTATGTACATTTCAGCATTATTTATAATAGCCAAGATATGGAAGCAACCCAAATGCCCATCACTAGATAACTGAAAAAAAAAGCTATATTACATTTACCCAGTGGAATACTGCTTGACCATAAAAAAAAAAAAAAAGGAAATTCTGCCTTTTGCAACAGAATGGATGGCCTGAGAAACTTCATGCTAAGTGAAATAAGCCAGTCAGAGAAAGATAAATATTGCACCATATGATTTTACTCATATGTGGAATTTAATGAACAAACTGAACTATAAAGCGAAATACAGACAGACTTCAAGAGAGAGAGCAGGCAGACAGCTCTGGTGGTGGGCTGGCGGGTGGTTGAGGTTGGAGGGATTGAGCAAAAAGGAAAAAAGACTCATGGACAAGGACAACAGTGTGGTGATTGTTGGGGGGCAAAGGGGTGGGTGGAAGTGGGAGACGGAAGAGGGGGATAAATGATAATGGAAAAAATACAGCAAAAAAATAA
This sequence comes from Micronycteris hirsuta, assembly GCA_004026765.1. Taxonomy (NCBI): domain Eukaryota; kingdom Metazoa; phylum Chordata; class Mammalia; order Chiroptera; family Phyllostomidae; genus Micronycteris; species Micronycteris hirsuta. Next base: position 107,436 of record PVJI01003579.1, read on the forward strand.
ACTATTAAAAGAATGTCTTTAGATGAGGATTAAAAAAGGATATAGTATGGAGTCCATGTATTTTGTAAATCCCCTGGCAGGCTGTGGCGCAACCCTTGTAATCAAACACTCCGACAACCCACAGTGAAACTTCGGAATATTCTTTAGGACCAAATGAAGACTCAATATGTGCATCACTAATTCACTTTAGATTTTCCACTAAATGTGTTTGCAGAAATCAGGAAAAATCTGTTTTCAGATCTGTTTGGGTTTGGGATGAAAAAACAAAAAGGAATGTTGTTCAACTTCTCATATTGGCTCCTTTGTCTGCTCCTTTGGCTCCTTTGTCTGCTCAGTCCTCAGAGCTTTTCCACCCTGTTTGGTAGTAAGCTCTGTGCAGACCTGTCTGAATCCAAGCAATGGCTACAGTCCAGGCACGAGCAGAGATCCTGGTGAAAGTGTATATACTTCAGGGGAGGAGCCTTTAAGTGCTTGAATCCACAAAGCACATTTGTATTAACTTTCCCTACCTCTCTTGGGTTAAATGCATTCAAACACCCAACTACCACAAGAGTAAATATTTTTTGTAATAGGGTTGTTGAACATCCAGGATGCCCAAATATTTTTTAGATTAATTGTTATATTTAGTGAAGTCTCAGCCAGTTGACCTAATTACTGAGATGACTTTGTTTAGGGATAGATTGGAATAAGAAACAGGCATGCTATAGGCCCGACTCAGATGTTTCTGTCTTAGCCCATCAGGCTGCTGTTAACAAAATACTACAAGGGGGTGGGTTATAAGCAACAGAAAACATATTTCTCAGAATTGTAGGGGCTGATCCCAGTGTGCCAGCCTGGTTCTTTGAGGACTCTCTTCACAGACACAGACTTCTCCTTGTATCCTCACATTGCAGAAGGGACTAGACATCTCTTTGGAGCCTCTCTGTAAAGGCACCAATCCCATTCACAAGGGTTTCTCCCTCATGACTTAAGCACCTTCCAAAGTCCCTGCCTCCTAATACCATTATCTCTAGGGGTTAGGATTTCAATATGTGAATTTGGGGGGAAAACAAACATTGAGACTTTAGCAGCTGCCATCAAATACCATCCTTAGAATTCCTATTTAATATTTTATACTTAGTTCTTATAGACGTAGGAATTGGGGTGTGCTAAAAAAAAGCCACATACAGCAGACTGGTGATACATGTGCATTTAACTTGGCTCATTCAATTCTATGCACTTTGGAAAAAAAAAAAAAGAAAGAGAAATAATTTAAATAACACAGGTGAGTCCTGTCATCATTTTACTCATTGAGTGGACAGCCTAGCATGGCCATGAGATGCGGGGAGAAGCCTGGTCTTCCCCCATTTGGTCTGGGTAGCATTGGCCCACATTATGCACATGTGCTCTGTGCTTATTCTGATTCCGGTGTTCAAAGCATATCTATAAATAAAACATATATATTGCATTTGTTTTGTATCATATGGCTCCTAAAACTAGGACAGATGTTTTGTATAAAACTAGTTCAAGTTGCTCTGATATTATACATTATGGGACATTTCAAGAGAAACTCTGTCTAGGATTTTTACTTTATAGTCTTATTTATAGTCCAATCTAAGAAAGACGCAATTATTCTCAATATGTAAGTCATTCAGGGCATCAGTGAACATCCTTTTATTAGCAGATGATTTTGTTTAAAGGTGGATTGGGTTAAGAAATAAGTATGTTATAGTCCAAACTCAAATGTATGGATGATTCAAAAAAAGAGAGAAGACACTCACATACATTTTTAAATGTATGTGAGTGTCTTCCCTTTGTACTCTTCCCTTTGTACTCATCACTGCTTCCCTTTGTACTCATCTTAATGATTCATACAGAAATATAGAATCATCTCCAAATTACTCTACTCTTTAAGGATGAGTAAGTCCTAAAGAAAATACTATGAAAATTAGAAAATCTGCTAACTAAGCAATTGCTGTACTTATGGATCATAACCATTTATGGATTGAGTCTCAGACCACAGATCACCTGTAGCCACGCCTCTTCCTCCACTGTGTGGCGTTTCACGAACTTGTCACGATGATACTAATATTCCTTTATATGAACGTAATGGTAAAATTCAGTTATTAAAGACATCACTAATATCTTTCTCAACGTTTGTTAAAGAATCTTGGCCAGGACTTTTAAGGCTCCTATTCTACTTTGGTATTTTTCTTTATAATCAAAACATTTCCACTGAGATTCCCCATAATATACATTAATGCGCATAGGATCAACCCTTTTAGGCCAGTTTTCTCATGCATAAAATGAAGTATTAGGTTAAATGATATTTAAGGTCCTATTCGATTATATATCCTAACTATATAAATCTATGAGCCAATGGGTTGAAAGAGAATTTAAGAGCCTGTGACCTGTTCTACACAAGTACATTCAAGCTACTTATCACTCATTATTAGATTATGCACTGAGATTTGTAGACTTGATAGTTGAGATTGAGGCCTTGACTCTCCAAATTAACAGCCAAAATATCTACTCTTCCAGTTATGAGAATTCTCCTTAGGAAAGGATATTGTTGAGCTTCCTTTGTTACCTCACTTCTCAACAAAGTATGACTCTGAATCCACTTAAAAAATGGCAAGATTATATGAAAAATACTAACATTGGAGTCAGAAGACTTGCATTTGAGATCTATCCCTGCAATTTTCTAGCTTTATGAACTTGAGAAAATCATGAATTTTTCCAAGTCTCAATTTTCTACACTTATAACACGGAAAATCAACTCTATTCGTTCACCAACCCACAGTAGTTGTGAGAGCATTTTGTAAACTCATAAATCCTATTCGAGCATGAGGAAAAATTAAAACTAGTGTATACCTCATTCCCAGGAAAGTATTTTCTCTGGGAAATATTAGGTACCCTGATTTAAATGAAAATTTTCAGAAAAATGAGTTTCCCTCTGGAATCTTCTCCCAGGTGTGACTTGTCATCTGGCTACTCCTATACATTGGCCTAGAGTCCCCCTTCCTCATTTTTTTTAAGTCTATTAACTCATATTGGGCTTCCTGCTAAATGCATACTCTGTGACTCCTCAGCTCACACTGTACAAGGGAGTTGCCATCAACATCGGATTTGTGCATCACATTAAAACCACGGGGTCTTCAAACGGCTGGTGACACGTTTAGAACAATTTTATTTTTCAGTCAAAGGAATAGGTCTGCAAACATAGATGTAGTTCATCCCCTGGCCTTCCAAATAAAGCTTCTTTAAATTTGAAAGCCTCCAGAGAAGAAAATTCCATAGCTACTCCAGAGCTATTTTTGTCAACGTTAAACACCTTCTATTACCAGAAATTCCCTACTGTATTGTCTAACCGAACCAACATTGTTCTTGCTTCAATGTCTGCTATCTTCATAAGATGTTGGGAACTATTAAAGAAGTTTAAAACCTTCGATAAAGCTGCAAAAAAAAAAAAAGTTCAGGTAAAACAAAATAAAAATAAGCTAATTTTGAAAATATATTATTTCATTTGTATTACAGGAAAATCCCACAATTAATATGGTTCTAAACTGAAAATGTAGAAGGGACCCATACATAGTGAAAGAAAATGGGTTAATTTTTTGAAGCTTAAAATTTCTTGTATATCTCAGCAGATAGTTTTCTAACCAGGAGCCTAATTTCTCATAAAACATTATAGTACTAATTTCCACTTATTACAAAACAGCTTTTTTGCCTGTATGACATTGCCTCTTGGACCCCATACATGACTTTAATTAAGATCTAAGTTATTCATGACTATAATTCAGATCTAACAACCAGTCTAGTCAGATCAGGGTAATTAGTCCCAGAGGGTATTATAAGAGAGCTCATTTTTCTTTTCATCTTTATATTTTGGCAAACAACTTGGGGTACTGTTTAATTTAAATAATTCTATAATTCATAGAACTCAAAAATGTAGAAGTGAATTAGCTAAATAAATTATTTTAAAAGCCTCTTATATATAGGGCTCATGTGCTGGTTAATTTGGTTTGTGTACCTTTACTGTGGTTCAGAACAGAAACAATCAGGATGATGAACCAACATCAAGCTAATAAATTTTTCATAGCCTGTTACCGAGTTTATTAGAATATTAAAAGGCAAGAACTTAACCCTTACATATCACATGCCTGATTGGATTTAAGTGGATTTGAATGAATATCCCAGTCATATTTTTTGTTATTGAATATTCTACAATATTAAGAACTCCTATATCCAGTCAACTGGAAAGATGAAACATTGTATATAGACCAGGGTGGGATAAAGCAAAGCTACTTTCTCATTTAAAATGCTACTATTACAATATTCCTTTTCATACTATCACTGCCTAATGCTGTAGAACATTCAAGCTTATTCTTGCTATTCACTGTACTTGCAACCACCTTCAACATTATAGAAGTCTCCTCCTTCCCCCTTCATCCCTCTCCATTACCCTTATTTTATAACACATTAGCACAGCAATTCTAGATATTATAACCAGAGAACCCAGAGGCTCAAGAGCTTGTAGAATATGGCTTATTAAATTCCTAGCTTAACATCTAGTTAGCTCATTCTGTTTAGGTTAGTTCAATATACTCTCAAGAGAAAGACATTTAACCAAGAATAAATTTTAAGAATCAGAATCACCCAATGATGTGTAATGCACTCTGTTTGGTCTCTACTAGGTAGATAAAAATAATATAATATTTCCAAGAAAAAAATATGAGTAGTGTCAGGTGCCAAATTAGTTTAGTAGATGATGATGGCCACAACCAAAATTTACCGGACAGAATCTTCCCGTCCAAAGGACAATGGTTCAAAGGGAACAGAGCTAGGGCTATAAATCAGGAGACCAAAATTACCATGTCAGTAACATCTCGATCACATTTACTTCTTACCTTATCTCTAATAAGGCATTAATCAGAGCTGTTGATAGTTGTTGAATTGGAATGAGGTAAACTTTGAGTCTTAAAACTTGAATTTAAATTCTAGCTTCATTATCTTATTAGCTTCATAACCTTAGAACTGTTATTTACTTTTTGAGTCTTTTATACTTCAAATTAAAATGGAAATAGTGATTCTAACTTCACAGGATTGCGGCAAGAACTGAATGAGGTCATGTATGCTGATTCAGGAAGAAGAATACTGGGAGAAAAGTATATCTTTTCTTCCTTGCTCCTTCCCTGTCTTCCTTCCTTCTTTCTTTCCTTCTTTCCTTTTTACCCTCCAGATGGTTCTCAATGAGGGCTATTTCTTCTTCAATTTGCTAGCTATGAATGTGGGTTACAGAAGTTATCTCTGAAAAGAGTTGGTGTAATAATTTCTTTTCTCCTCCCCTCTTCCCCATCCCTTTACCTTTTTTTCTAATTTCTTGTCCTTCATCAATCAAACTGGAAGAATAATAATAGCTGACCCTCTCGATTATAAGGAATTAATGTTGAGAATCACTTAAAACATATCCAAACATTATTGTAACAGCCAAAGATAAGTCTCTCCCTGGATTAGGTAGAGAAAAGAGCATTTTCAAAAGCCTGTATCAAAGGGCTGGAATGCCCAAGGAATAGTGAGGGATCTAGACAGTAGGGAGAGAGTAGGTGAGTGGCACAGTGAGGTAAGGAAGGAGTGTGTGTAGATGAATGAATGGAGCTGGTAGGCTGAGACCAGGTAGAAAAGTCTGTTTTGTGTCTTATAAGTCAAGGTCTCCTTTGCATTTATTAGATCTTCCTTAACCAGTGGTCTCTAGTGATAACATCAATTATGTCCAATATATGTCTCCCTTTCATTCTCATCTCACTCAGAGATTAATTTAGTTCCAAAGTTCCAAAAGAAAGCTGCCATATGTAGTAGATTTATCTATACTACAGCCCATATCATGAGGAATATTATTGTAAAGTTATTAAAGATATTTATTATATAAAGCGTGGGCTGCGAACCAAAGGGTTGCCAGTTCGATTCCCAGTCAGGGCACATGCCTGGGTTGCAGGCCAGGTCCCCAGTGGGGGCCACGAGAGAGGCAACCTCACATTGATGTTTCTCTCCCTCTGTTTCTCTCTCCCTTCCCTTCTGTCTAAAAATAAATAAATAAATAAATCTTTAAAGAAAAAAAAAGAACCAGTCATTGGGAAGTAGTGCCTTGCTGGGTGCATTCTTCATACTTAAAGTCTGCAACGTTACATTCGCATTTCTAGGACTTGTTACTCTTTGAAGCTTAGAATTTGCCATAATACAGCTTAGACTGCTGTAACAAAGAGATTCAAAATACATAAATTGAAATAAGATAGGAATTGGCTTCTCTCTTATCTATAGGTCTGCACAGACATTTCAGAACTGGTAGCAGTTTTAGAAAGCCAGGCTGATTTTATTTTATTGTTCTCCTCTGCTTTAAAACAGCCTCCACCTCTTGGCCCACAATAGCTGCTCTAGTCCTACCATCATACATACATTCCAGGTAGCAGAAAAGGAGAAAAAGGCAAGGGGAGAAGCACATGAGTGTTCTCCATAAAGGCATGACAGAAGTATAAACACATCACAAGTCTGGAGGCCATACTTTTCGGGAGGAAACTAGGATACAGTTAGCTGCATGGATATGTGCTAGTCAAAAGTTCTATTACCTTAAGGAGGAAAAATTGGCTCCCAGAGGACAAAAGGCAGACTCTGAGCATTCTGTGTCTGACAGTGCCTGTGGAAAAGGCTCCCACAACAAAAATCTCCCCTCCCCTACTTTCTACCACAAACTCTTCGTTAATTCCTTCAGTCAAAATATTCTAAACAGTCCTTCAAATAAAACAAAGATATCATTTGGAAGGCTGAAGCGAGCATAGATTTCTAAAAGAAAGGAGGTATAAAAAATAAAAGAACAGGGTACACTTTCAAGGTTTTTTAAGTGCTTGAATTTAATCAATTTTATAATTATTAAAATTTAATATTTAAAATGTAATCACTTAAATTTTTTAAATGGATGATTTCTTAGTTTCAAACTATATGCCTCCTCTCTCTATATCTATTTATTTGGCTAAGGCATTTTCATCTATTGTGAATGAAAGATGGAAATAATTTCTCTTCTTTTTTCTACTATGTCTTAATCAAGTATCTTTTTGTTAATAATAGCCAACATTTGTTAGCACTTCTGCTAAATTTATCACTCCCGTCACATATATGATAACATTGTCCCTCATCTCACAGATGAAAAATTTGGGACTAGCAAGAGGTATATATAGCCAGGTAATCAATTGTCTGTAGACACCAAACCTTAAAACCTTGCACAATATTTTATCAAGCTAATAATCTCTTTATAAATAATACCAGAATGGGTGATCAAGCATTCAGTACAAACAGCCACTGCAGAAGAAATAAGAAATTGTTTAAAATAACAAGAAAACTAAAGACATGACCAAAAAATAGGAGGATTCTCTGTTCCGTGTTTTCAATCGCATGATTCCAACGCTTCCTCACAATGACCACGACCAGACCAACTTTTTTACTAGGCAGAAATGAAAGCTGAAAATGCAAAACATTATCATTAATGAACAGCCTAAAGTTAAATTATTTCAAACTGACGAGTGATAAGCATAGTTTTAATCATTTTCCAAGGGTAGGTAACACAGATTGAAAGAAATTCTTGACACATTTTCTTATCTAAAATGGGCGCAGTTGGCTTCTTCATCACAGAACCCCAGATGAGCGGGAGAATGGGAGCCTTGGGTGAGCATTAAGAACGTGAGAGCTGGTGTGGACCGCGGCTAGCCTGCTTGCATATGCAAATACTAGAGAGCAAGGTTCTGATGGGAATTGCTAACCGGAAGAGGAGAGAGAGCTCAGCACCAGGCTGACACTGCTTTTGGCCGTGGATGTATTTCTGCTCTGATTTACTAGGTGGCGCTATAATCTTAAAAATAAGCATTCACATTCTGGTGCAAAAGTTTCAGCTCTCCATTTTTTCACTGACATGTTTTATTTATTTTTTTTTCCACTTCCAATGTTATTTTTTCTTGCTTTCATTTTTGCTGTTTTTCACTGAAATTTTGTATCATCGCACCAATTCTTCTAACACAAGAACTATAAAACCATACAAGCCAGCTTGAGAAACACAAGATCAAAATCCCATTGTGGTTTGACCTGGATATAGGATCTTCAGTCTTTTTCTATTACCAGTTCCTGAGAGCTAACATTCACATTTATTCCTTATATATCTTTATATCAGGAATTCTCTTTTTTGCTGAAACATTAGAGAAGAATGTGTGTGTGTTTCTCAACATTCCAAGAGATAGTCCTTCCTATGGCCAATAAAAAGGCAATCCATTGTAAAATGGTTTTGTAGATCCAAATTCCTCGCTCCGTCGTCCTCTATGTATTCTATCTTTATACCTCATACTTCTCGCCCCAAAGTTCATAGCAATTTTGGAAGAACTTACAAAATTATAAATAAGTAACTATCAGTGCAAGTGCTTCATACGGAGTTAAAAGTCATAAAAAATACTAGTTATTGTTCTTAAATATCTACTTGTAATACTCAGGACCAAAGGGGGAATATCTCGCGTGGGAATGAAAGAACATCAAGAAGCCTCCTCTGTCCTTGCGACCTCTAGTCGTCCTGAGGAAATACCCACTGCCCATGAACAATGACCAGAAAACGCCACCACTACAAGTTCCTGTGTTGCCCACTAACACTAGGGCTCCTGCTGCACGGTCAGCGTTGTGCTAGATGCTGCGACACTGAGAACTGGCACGGATGATAAGCCATAGTTTCTAACCTCAAGCAGCACACATATTGGTAAAGCACAAATGAAAATGATTGGTTAAAAGTGGTTTTGACACAAGATATCAACAGAAATATATCGTCAAAGAAAGGAGAGAGTGGAGTGGGTGGGGATAAGTAGAAATAAGAACGACGGAGGATTAAAACTTGGACGCACCCTGGAAGACTAGAGAAGATACTGACATGTGAGAAGGGGAAAGGGGCAAGGAAAAGCTTCCAGAAGACGGACCTCGCATTTGGGGTTGAACAAGTGCTCGTGTGAGCCAGAATCAATGCGGAAAGGAGATAGAGATGACAGTGGGTGCTACTTAATACTGCGGAGCGAAGTGAGATTAGTAGAGTGAGGTTGGAACGGGAAAGATAGAACCAGGCAGAGGAGTCAACTTGACTTGACAGCAAACAGGTCACATTTCTGGAAGTATGAGAGCAACACTATAAATAAATGAGTGGTTTGGGGAGTTAGCCTGGCAATGAAAGTGGGAGGGATTAGAAAGGGAAACAGATAAAGCCAGAAAACAAGAGAGAAGTGCAAGCTGATAATTCAGGTAGGAGAAGCGGGAGGCGTAGGCTAGGAAAGTGGCAGGAAGACAGTATTAACACAACAAAAAGGCCTTTATAAGCTAGTTAGTACAATCCCAGCCTCCTCGATAAGAAAACCGAGGCCTGAAAAAGTTGAGTTCCCTAGAGTCACATGTCCAAGAGGGTGACAGGGTGGGCATAAAAAAATAAAGTGAGACAAGCTACAGAGAACAATCCAATGAAAAGCATGACCAGAATCCAAAATTGACTGATACGGATGGAGAAAGGGGCAAAGCCTAGTCTTGGTAACTGGGAAGATGGTGGTTTCACTGAAAGATACAAGGAAGTTTAGGACAGAAAGGGAATGAGTACGATTGTGGAAAGGCCCCTTTTGAGGTGACCACAGTCTGTATAAATTCCAGGCGGCAATGTGAAATGCCTTGAGGTTCAAAACGACTGTCGTGTAAGTAGGACACACAGAAGGAGTGGTGTCAGGGGGCCTGGTAAGAAAAACAAGGAGAAATCATGAAAGAACTGTTATGAGTTTAAGTTGACTGCCACTGAGGAGCGACAATGGGAAGATTAATGAGACAGGCATGGAAGTTGGGTCTTGCCCATTACTTGGGGGAGAGGCAAAGAAAGCAGAACAAATAAAAGTGAGGACATAAGCCCTGGCCAGGTGGCTCGGCTGGTTGGAGTGCTGTCCCGTGCACCAAAGTGCTGTGGGTTCCATCCCTGGTCAGGGAGTGTTTGGGAGGCAACCAATCAACGTTTCTCTCTCACATCAATGTTTCTCCCCTTGCCCCCTCATAGTCTCTCTCTCTCTCTCTCTAAAATCAATGGGAATGTCCTCAGATGAGGATTTAAAAAAGTGAGGGAGAGAAGCAAAGCAATGAAATACAAGTGATGGAGAGAGTGCTGAGTGACTGTGATTAAGAGACAATTAGAATAGAAAGTTGGGAGGAAGAGAGTTTTAGAAAAAAAAAGAAGAAACAAGTTAATCTCAGAGTTTAAAATTATTCTTAAAAACTTTTGCTTATTAAAATGCTAGTATTCTATGACAGCTAATTAGCTAGTCTTAAAACATGTCCCTGGGGAACCTGCCTCATGGTGTTCAGACCAGCCCCTCCCACGTGAATCTGAGCTGCCCTGGGGCTTCCATTAACCAATGATGTGACATTCTGTATCGAGACTTGAAGAGGACTGGCAGCTTTGGCCTCTCTTTGCTTGCTTTTGGGAGCTCTGAGATCCTCATAAGACATCAGCTCCCCTGGTACAGCTACCACAAAAAGAGGCCGTGCATAACAGAGAAGCTCTGAGAGAGAGAGAGCTCCAGCCATCCCAGTGTCTCAGGCGAGCCTCCTCATGATGCCACTAGCCTGCAGACAATGACACGGCCATCAGCTGACTGCAGGCATGCCAGACGCCTCCAGGAAGACCAGCAGAACATTGGCCAGCTGAACACAGGAAACTGACGGAAGTGAAAGAGATGCTAAGTGACTGTGGGGTGAAGCACCAAAGTTATGGGTTGTAACCTGTCCTTAGGTAGCATCGTACATTAGGCACTTTTAGCTGGGAACATCCCTGTCACTTAGGAAAATAGGAGCTGAAGTAGTCTTATTTTGCAGATATTTTCTTTTTCTTTTTTTTTATGTGTTTCTTTCTTTTTTTTAAAGACTTTATTTATTTTTAGAGAGAGGAAAAGGGAGGGAGACAGAGAGGGAGAGAAACAGCAATGCATGGTTGCCTCTCACATGGCCCTCACTGGGGACCCGGCCTGCAGCCCAGGCATGTGCCCTGACTGGGAATCGAACTGGGACCCCTTGGTTCCCAGCCCGCACTCAATCCACTGAGCTACACCAGCCAGGGCAGATATTTTCTTTCTTAGGACATCTGTCATCTCATGAACCATTTATGCTCAGGCTCCTCCTGTCCTTAATATTAGCAAACACTTCTGTGGATTGTGTTCATTTTTTTCTTGTGTCAAGAATAAAATGGGGGCAAGGAATATAATAGCAGTTTGAAAATTTTAAATATTTATACCCAGAAGACAATTAAGTCAATTCGACATGGTAATGTTCTAAATGAAATCCTAATCAGCAAATGACTGTGTAATCTCGCCTATGGCAGTCATTTAACAAAGCTCAGAGTGGGCTCTGTGATTTGATACCGAGGACCAAACTTTCAAGGGCAGTTTTCCTTGTGTGGAGGCTTCATCTGGGACTGCCCAAAAGGGGCACTTGGTGAAAGCAAATGCCATGTTACAGCTGAGTTACGACTGCCCTGACTAATTGCAGTCCTTTCCCCTAAAAACCTGTGTACATCGGCAGAGCCAGGTTGAGGCACTGTAAGTGAGGGGAGAGAAGTCACTGTGGAGAATCGGGCTGCAGAGGACTCATTGACTTCAGTGCCAGTCCCACGATTTGTGAGGTCAGGAGACAAGAGTGAAATATGAGGCTGCCTGCCTGCGGAGCTGTTTAAGACTAACCTTGCTCACCTTGGAGGATAACCAAGGAACGATCGTTCCACCGCCCTCTACAGCTGCCAGCCGTGAGCAGAAGCGACGTCAGGGTGGTTGGCACGGTCCCTGCCAGGGGGAGCTTGTGTTCACAGCCATGCAAGTATTACCGGCAAATTCATGTACCCACAGCATGGTGTTAGCTCACTGCTGCCTTCACGGAGTGCCATGCTCTGGGTATAAATTTCCAGTATTTTTAACACACTCAACATATTGCTAGCCATTCTATGTGAAAAAAGCCTCTCCTTAGCAACCAGCTCAGAGAGAGGGTGAGTGTGGCCACTCATGGTTCCCCAACTGATGATATTGTTCTGTCCACAGGCTTGCCTTCATTAGTGCAGAAAATTAAGAAGGAGGAAACGGGAATTATAGACTCCTCTGACAAATGAGTTTGACGAAGGAAAAAAAGTGTGTTGTGTTTTATTCCCAGAGATAATGAGACAAAAGTATCTCTTCTCAAGGAGCCCAGAAATGTTACAGAAATTATAAAGTCAAGAGCCAGATTGGGCCTTGCAGGTACAATGGATCTTACGCTGTCCATTTCTTTCACTCCACAAATAAGGTGAACCCGGCGTTGGAAAGCTGTGTTGACTGTCTCAAGGTCACGCAGTGTATTACAAGTCAGAGTTCTCCAGAGAAACAGAGTCAATAAGATCTATATATGGAGAGAGTGAGAGATAGAGATAACGATAGATTAACAGATAAATTTATGATAAGGAGTTTGCTCACACAATTACGAGACTGCTAAATCCTAAGATCTGTAGCCAATGAGCTGGAAACCCAGGAGGGCCAGCGCTACAGTTCCAGTGTGACCGAATGCTGGTAGGTTCAAGACTAGAAAGAGCTGCTGTTTCTGTTCAAAAACAATTCAAAAGGACTTCCTAAGATGGCGGCATAGGTGAATGCACCGTACCGCCTCACACAACCAAACAAGGAAAAAAGTCAGAAATCTATACATCCAAACACAGCCAGATCTGACAGAAAATCATATTGAGAGGAAGTCCGACAACCAAGGAATTAAAGAAGATACATTCATCTAGTTTGGTGAAACAGAAGGTGCAGGGCGGAGGGAGAACACTCCATGACCCTGCAGCGAGCAGGTGAGCAAACGGCAGGTCCGCGGTTGGAGGGGCGGTCCCCGCGGGGCTGCAGCACACCCAGATGGGCCCCGACTGAAGCGTGGTCTGCGCCCGGCTCATCCAGACCCAGCAGGGCTGAGAGACCGGTGGACTCGGCAGGTCTGCATTCGTGTGCAGAGAAACCCGGAAAGAAAGCAGGCGCAACCCATCGGCGCAGAGTGAGATTGCCTGTGTGGGTGGAGTCCACAGCTGGAGAGCGGAGAAGGCGCCATTGTGCGCTCAGGCCCTGCCCCCAGAGGCTACATCCCAGCACAACTACCGGGAACTTCCCTGCACAGGGGATCCCCAAGACCCTGCCCCCCCCCCACAGTAACAGGATCACCAAGGGAAAAAAAAATGGCCCAAAGAAAGGGACAAATCAAAACCCCAGAGCTAACCGACCAAGAGATAGCCAACCTATCAGATGCACAGTTCAAATCTCTTGTAATAAGGATGCTTTCAGAATTCGACAAAAAATTAACGAACTTGCTTGAACAAATGAGAGATCTGCAGGGAACCAATAGAGATAAGGAAACTGGGACTCAAATCAATGGAGTGGACCAGCAGAAAGAAAAAAACATCCAACCAGAAAAGAACGAAGCAACAAGAATTCAAAAAATGGAGGAGGGGCTCAGAAACCTCCAAGACATATGTAAACGTCCCAACGTGTGAATCATAGGGCTGCCAGAAGGAGAAGAAGAAATCCAAGGAATTGAAAAAATATTTGAACACATAATGATGGAAAATTTCCCAAAGCTGGCGAAGGAAATAGACTTTCGGGAAGTCCAGGAAGCTCAGAGAGTCCCAAAGAAGTTGGATCCAAAGAGGAACACACCAAGACACATCATAATTACATTACCCAAGGTCAAAGATAAGGAAAGGATCCTGGGAGCAGCAAGAGGAAAGGAGACAGTTACCTACAAAGGAATCCCCATAAGACTGT